>VMOF01000024.1:39058418-39138170 GCA_011764245.1 Trialeurodes vaporariorum
CTCGAAAACCCCCAGAGGCAAATTCGAATGGCGGAGGGTTTGTTTACTTTTCGCGCACTCACTTTTATTAATCATTTACCTACAGAATACCAAAGACTGCGGTAATTAAGCTATTACACACTTTTGCTGTAAGCAATTTAACAGTCGGTTCTGGTGTAAAAGCCTCCAAAACTAACAATGGCAGCACTCAAAACTTCCGAAGTCCACTCCTAAACTCAATAAATGATTTTATTTGTGTAGGGCAGTAATAATTAGAGATTCCATCTAAAAGTACTGCTGTAAACTCATCGAAAAGTGACCAATATAAGAGCTGACTTTCCTTTGACACCGGTGTCATCAGGTATCATGGTACCATTAATCGGTTGCGGATCACTACTCTGGTGCGTAATTACTCTGTGAATCTTTATTTCCATCATAGAAAGAGTGACGAAATTAAGATGGGAATCTCTCATTATAATTACCCTGTGCCACCATTACGCTCGCGAAATTAAAGCAAAAATAGCCCCAGTATTGTTGATTTTTCCTCTGCTTAGATATTATTCTAGAGGACATTATCTCTTTCAACAATAACGACCATTACTGTCAAAAATCGAAACCTAACGTATTAGAAATAGCGAAATAGCGGCAACAGCGCTGAGGCCAACGGCCATCCGCCATTTGCAATTTGAGCGCTCCGTGAACAGATTCTTTTTCTTCATTTTTGAAGAAGAAGAACTCGACATACCGCAACTATCATTGTATTTAGGGACTCTGCTTAAACCTATACAAAAGTATCGGTTTAATCATAGTTATTCCCCTGAAGATATATCAACTATTTTACGCTGGTTTAAACGGAGATAATCCGTTGTTGCCAGATTGCACAAGCCGTCACATGCGGTGATCCAGCGTGGTTAAGCAAAGATTCCTGTGTTGAGAATTTTTATAAGTCTGTGGCAGATCCACAGGCCCCCAGAAAGCCTCAAATTTTGTATTTTTTCAACAGTAAAAAGCCCGAAATTGATTTATGATTGATTTTATTTCAAAATTTCACAGGCGTGCCGGGTGCCCCCCCCAGAAAAATTTTCTAGATCCGCCACTGGTATAAGTCATTGTTTTACTTCTCAACTTAAGTTTGTGAGTGGATTTTGAGACTTTTCGATTCGATGCTTTCAATATCATTTGCACGCGTTATTTCAACACACACAGAAAAAATTGCTAACTCAAGTATTTTCTTACTTAAAAGTATGGTCAAAACTACACATTCTTAGTTTTTCCATTTTAAATAGTTAAATTCAAGCAGCACGGGGTTGATTTAACTATTTTAAACGGTCAAACTAAAAATGTTTAGTCATGACCATATACTTCTAAGTGAGTAAATACATAAAGTTAGCAATTTTTTTTTTTTTTTTTTTTTTTTTTTTTTTTTTTTTTTTTTTTTTTTCAGAGCAAGAACCCTCTTTCTCGACCATTTTTGACCCCCCCCCCCATAAAGCTGAAGTAAAAGTTTGCATCAGACCCATTACTAGCCCATTTGCTGTAACCTAACACCTTGATCTCGCAACACCCGAAAAAGCATCTAAAGTATAGTTGGGATCGTTGGATTATTGTCTCCCATTCAAAGCAAATCCTGTTCTACAGTTATCCTTCTTTGTTCGTAAAATTTTGTTGTTGGAGAAAGCTGAGACTTTAGGAAGTTTTACTACGGCTTAAAGAGACCGATGAGTATGCGCGGATACCCCTTACCTTAAAAGTTTTGCAATAGTGAATTAACCGCGAACCATCTCCTCAATTTAAGATTTCTCAATCAAATAACAATATTACTCAATAAAGAAAGCGTGATGAGTTAAAGCTTAAAATTGAATAAGTAAAAGGTTCGACGTGCCAGAGTTGGTGTGGTATCGCTTTGGTTTTGAAGGCGCATTTTACAGCTCGACAACTTGACGGGCGTCCACACCGCATACAGTGATTATTTATATTTTTTATTTATTGTACACTTTTTATTTTTTAATATACATATGTTCATTTAATTTTGTTTATTAATACATATGTTTCTGTCCTAACTATCGTTGAACGCTCCACCCCCCTCTTTTGCCACTCAAAAGAAAATAAAAAATGTTCGCTCCTTTCTCAAAATGATCAGCAATTGGTCTGTTGCAAACGTTTGCTATTCCATTATGGAGGGTTGATTCCGTTGGTAAAATATCGTGAAAGTAACAATATGAGTTCGTCAGAAAGTTCCAAAATCCACTCAAAACCTCAATAAACCCGTATAACAAAATTCTAAGAGCGGGTCACAATGGAGGATGGATTCCCATCTAATGGTAACTTCCTATGCTACGAAAAGTGATTCATCGTAGAGAAAGCTGTAATTAGATCCGACTCATCCATTGTCACTCGCTCATTCGACCACCACATTGTAATTTTGTTAAACGTATTTATAATGAGTTTGTGAGTAGACTTAGGAAATTTCTGATGCTTTCAACGTTATTATCGAGTGATTTGACGTAGGAATCGACCCTTCTATAACGCTGTAGCAAAATTTTGAGACAGACTCGCATTGTAGGTATTCACGATTTCCGAACTGTAGAACAAAATCACTTTTAAATCCCCCCTTTTTCTTCGTTAGTCACGCCAATTTTTTGGGAACACAATTAGAACCCTCCCCTCCATACTTTCCTGTTGAACTTTATCATATAACTTTAACGTTATTTTTTTGGATTTTACTAATCATTCGAGAGAACCGAAAATTTTGGAGGATTTTACTGCTACTGATATTAAAAAGCCTGAGGAAAAATTGAAAGCTTCAGTGAAGGAAGTGAAGGAAGATCTTTTACGATAAATATTGTCAGAAGTCACGCAAATTTTTGATACGCTTCCTTTTAATATCATATAATGACAGATGTACTACACAGAAAAAAAAAACTGATAGAGTTTACCATTTGCATAGCTGATTTTGGAGTATGGTAAATTTTACCATCAAACAGTAAATGCAATCGTACCTTGAGATGAAATGTACCTATCATATAGGTGATATAGGCTATCTTAATTTGCAACAAGGTACGTTGCATTTACCATATGATATGGTAAAATTTAAATTCTACCTGTCTTTTTTCCCCTACAGCATGACACAAAGAGTTAATTTGCCTCAAGGTGTAAAAACAGAAATAATAATTGATAAAACGTTTCCATTTTTATTCTTTTCACATTATCCTAAAAATGCAACATTTCTCAACACAACTGGTGGCGCTATCCAGCGGATTAAATAACCCGGGAGTTTGCCATAGAATCACGTTGAGTAGCATGAAACTTTAACTGCTGAGCGGACGATAGAAAAGAGAAGAGAAGCGGTTATAAATCAGGACATGAGTTGTCTTTTTCTTGCTCGAGGAGCCATCGTAAAACTATGCTCGTGACAGCGGCTAAATACATTTATAAATTAAATACATAGGAAGAAGTAAATATGACTCACTTGAATTCCGAAACAGCAGTGAAAAAAGAAAAAAACAATTTAAAAATGAAAAAAATAATTGAGTTGGTGGAACCTCTCCGGATGAAATTTAAGACCAGGCGGGACGGCTGACACCCACTGCCACCCTTGATACGAGGCATTTTTTTTCCGTTAGTTTAAGTGGATACTCAGTGCAAGGATGCTCCGGCCCTGAAGCGCGGCATAACTTGGCGCAGATTCAACTTTGTGCAGAAATACGGTTCTCCGAAGACTTGTTCATTCTCACATTCTATGATTATAGTTTCTTCTATTTTCTAGTTTATCGTTTTTAATTACCAATTATTTTACGCCCTTTTGATTAGCATTGAAATTGAAAAACAATCCTATGGGATTAAGCTCGTACATGTATTCAATTCTACGTATGTACATATTTAGGAGTGCAAACTACAATGCCGAAAATCAAAAATGCTGTGAACAAAAACAATGAAACAGAACAAACCGCTTTGGTAGCGCTGACAAAACCTTTGATAGAAAAACTACCCCGGCAAAAAACTTTAGTACAGCTAACCAAAAATGTTTGCCTAAAAACCTGTAAAAATAGCGATGAGTACATTACAAAATCACAAAAGTCACTCTCAGAATCGGGCTTAATGGCGGAGCGACGCAGGTAGCATGGGAAATTCCTATCTAAATTGAAACATATCTTTGTGTTCCCGTGTAGAGAAAATGACAAATTCGACATGAATCTCACATGATGGCAGAGATCGGCCATTACGATCTTGCCGTTTCAGCTGTTATCTGAGTGTAATACTGAAATTCAGACTTTTACAGTGTGACTTTCGTGATTTTCCCTGGTTTTGACGTCTGATTTTATACTAGGATTTTACTTACGGCAAAAGTTTGAAAGAGCTCCATTAAATCAGTTCATTCAGGTTCTCGTCTAAAAATGTGTCCTATACAATATACATTGTGTACTTTGGCTTCAACAACATATACGATCACAAAACGTGCTTGGAATGTAGATACAAGGAAATAGAAAGAAAATAGGAAATGAAAATAAAAGATTCAACGCTAGCAGAGAGCTAAGAGAACTCGCAGGTTATGTTCCAGATTACCCACCGCTATCTTTGACGGTAGTATAGAGACAGAGAGTCGGGAACTGCTCTCGACATTTTACAGTGGTTTGAGCATTCGAAATGTCCTGGCCGAACAAGTATTTAACCCTTGTGAGAATGTGCAAGCCCAAGCTTTTTAACCATCATTCATTATGAGGGGATGGGGGGGGGGGGGGGGGGGGCTAAATATTCAATGTTCCTCTTCGTATCGCAGTTACTGATAGATACATTGATCAAATGAAAAAAACACTGCCGGTTAGGTGGATTGAGTTTGATGTTTCTCTCGCAAGTATTTGATCAAAATCATAGGCGGATATAGGGGCGTGATGAGAGGGAAGATCCCTCCCCCAGAGGTACACCAAGCCCCTCCCTTCCCAGACAGTTTTGGAAACTGAAAACGTTTACCCATTTGACCACGTAATTTGGCACATCCTGAGGCATTTAGCAATCATGGAGAATTCAAGGAGCAAAAATAAGGTTGTCAAATACAGAATGTATTTTCCAAAAAAAAAAAAAAAAAAAAAAGCCTGGATTGTATATGAAAAGGGGTCATTAAAAAGCTTGATGGTCGGTCGAGTTATCTGTGAGCAAACGCAAAAGGAGCATTTACAATACTCTCTCTACACAGAGTGAACAAGTAAAGAGAAAAAAAAGGGTCATCAGTTTTTTGCCGCTGTTCAGCCCCCCCCCCCCCCCCCCAGAAACAAAATTCCTGGTTCCGGCCTATGATTATAATCACAAAAACTTGAAACTCACAATTTTTGCCCGTAAAATTACGACCCGAAATATTGATCGTAGAAAGCTCGGAATCATGCTGAAATGCTCAGTAGGACTTGATTTTGAAATTGATTTGCCAAATTTTGGAATGTCTATTCTAGCTTCCGCTAATAACGGTCAAAGGCTAAAGAGCGCTGATTTCAGTGAGAGAGCGACATTGGATAATGTATAGTGGCACCTCTACAGTGGGTGAGAATGTCACTGTAAGAATCGTTGAGAATTCACTTCAACCCTTTCAAACCTGAAAATACTTTTTGTTCAGGGACGGATTTTTGGTCGTCACTCAATCTTCTCATATAAAACGATTATCCTATTTTTATTTTCTCCATAATATTCTGTGTTATTCAGGTATACATTGAAATGTGCGCCTGATCTAAAATAAAAGTTAACGTTCTCAGCCCCATCCTCAAAACCCTACACTTCAAATTCGGTTACGCAAGTTAGAGTTCGTTTCAGAAATGTAGGCGCACCTAGACCGATAATCTTTGGCGAATTTCATAAATGTTTATTATTCCCTTCCCCCCAACAACTCATGTACCTGGATTGGTTATTGGGTATTGAAAATGTAGTGTCTAAAGTTCTTTGGGTCAATTTAGGCGAAAAGTTGGTCAAAATGTTCCATTTTTTGCTCTTGTATCCGAGAGAGATAGTTTTGACGTGTAGGTCTACAATACCCACGACGTATTTACAGAGAGTGCAATTTCATTTTGCCCTCAAAAATGCACCCTTCAAATACAAAGGGTGTCCCAAAAGTACTGCCCCTTTTTTTATTCCGGGCGAACGGTAGCAGCTATCAAAATGCGGTTTGTGTAGGGTTAAAGTGCTAGTAAATACCAATAAAACAAGACCAATTTGAGCTCCCTAAATAAAAAATTGACCGAGTTACAGTGTTTTGAAAATGACGTGTCGAGCTGACCCCTCCAGGATTTTTAGCAATTTTTTTTTTGGAGGGGGGAAAAAAAATCAAATTCAATTCGTTTTATTAGAAATAAATTAATTTCACAGAATCTCACCAAGATTGATACCGTTTATTCTTCTTCACTGGATGACTCCATATTTGTTTCCTTTTCGAAGTACCGTCCTTCGCTTTGGACACAGCGTTACAACCGTTTTGCCCACTTCTGCAAAATTGTTTTCTCGAAATCTTCTTTCTTGAGGTTGTTGAGAAAACTTTCAACAGCTCTTTTGATCTCGTCGATTGAGTTGAACCTCTTGCCTCGAAGGCCCTTTTTCAACGCAGGGAACAACTAAAAGTTGCAGGGTCCGAGATCGAGGCTGCAGGGGGGATGTGGAAGACAGAAAATCCCGCGTTTATCCATGAACTCCTTAGTGAACTGGGCTGTGTGGGGGCGGGCGTTGTCCTGGTGCAGGAGCCACGTCTCCTTCAACTCTGGCCGCTTCTTGGCAATGTGCTCTCGTAGTTTCAACAGTACAAAGCAGTAGCATTCCTTAGTGATTGTCACCCCAGGAGAGACAAAATGTTGGTTTTCGGAAGAAGTTTTGATTCTGTGAATGTTTTTTTTTCTCCAAAAAAAAATTGCTAAAAATCCTGCAGGGGTCAGCTCGACACGTCATTTTCAAAACACTGTAACTCGGTCAATTTTTTACTTAGGGAGCTCAGACTGGTCTTGTTTTATTGGTATTTACTAGCACTTTAACCCTACATAAGCCGCATTTTGATATCTGCTACCGTTCGCCCGGAATAAAAAAAGGGGCAGTACTTTTGGGACACCCTATGTATTTAAAGGTATTTTCGTAAAACCGCTGTTCTTACAACATTATCTAAGAAATTCTGTCAACAGCTCTTCTTTTATGTTTTTTTGGCGGTCTTTTGGGTCCCGGGAAACGTATTGACAGCCCAGAAGAATCGGTTGAAACCTATCTAAAAATAAAACGCTCTCTTTGCTTAAGAAAATCGAACGTCTTGGTGTCGATGTAGGCGTAAATTTGGTCAAAATTGTACAGTTTTTGCTCGATTTTCCTGGAAAGATAGTGGCGATGTGTAGGTCTATAACAAGGTTATAAATTAAGAAGGTATGCTCATCTGGCTCCGCGTCACAAATTCAGTGGCACGCAGTTTAAAGTCATTGCAGCCAAGATGGCCGAAAAAAGCAGAAAACATTGGACTACCCTCTGCAGGAAAGCAGAAAACATTGGACTACCCTCTGCAGGAAAGCATAAGACATTGAGTGATAGTCGGAGTCGCACGAGTAATCTATAAGCCTTGGGTCTATAACACGTAACGTGTTTACAGGAAAATGCAGTCTCATTTTGCCCTCGAAAATGCGCTCTTTAAAAGTTTAATGGTACTTTTGTAAGATACGATAAGAGAGGTGGATTATCAACCCTTTTAAGTAATTCTAAATAATACAACTGTTAAAGGAAAAACCCGAAGTGCACTTCCGATCAATATCAGATTGCGTTGTATATAATTTCAGAACGTTTCTCTCCAATTTGTTCGCGCAGCTGCTTCTTCAGCAGTTCAGAGTTGTAACAGTGTATCAGATGAAATCAACAGAAAATAAGCTAAAAATTTTTATTATCATTCTCCGTTCTTTGAATGTACAAGTAATAAATTTGCTCTAAGAAACAGCCTTCATTGTATTTAAAATCGTTTTTTTCCCGACCGAACATGAGTAATTTTCATGTATATGTGTTGACTGTGTTTCCTTTCTTCTATCTTGTTTACGGTTACCGCGCAATACAGCAACATATTAGCAGTGACGAAGTACAGACTGGCCTTATTTTCAAAGTTTGTGACATAATAAATAAGCTGTCAAAACAACGGTCCCTCCATATTGTCATCGTCGATTCAAAGTCTGATTTTATACCTCTCGTCAAAGCTCTGAACGATGCGTCGATTCCTGTGTCTTTAGAGAAATATGAAAACAGTTTGGAAAATTTAAAAAACGCTCAGAGCAACCGTCCAAAAAATGTTCTTTTTTTATTGAATAGCTGTCACGATATTCTCAATTTCATATTGGATTCTACATCGGATCGTCGAAGTTTGGGCCCACGCCGCACTATGTGGTATTTGACCAAAAAAGCTGGCATAAACTCAAAAAAAAAAAGTCGCTATTGGGAAAAACTGTTGTGATATTCGGAATCTACATAGATTTTTGCATTAGAAACTTGTATTTAGCGGGTCTAAACTAGATTAATTTAACTAGAATCCACCAGGGGAAAAATCAGTTTTACCACCATTAAATTTAGCCTCAGCACGAGACTATAATCAAAGTAAAAAAAAAGTGTTTCAAATGAAGTCAGAACAAAATTTTTGTACATGGATCGTCTTCCTGAAGGTATTTACAATCAGTTTATGCCTATTTTATCCAATTTTAATTTGAATTTGATATTTTTTTTCTATTTCAAAGTTTTTAGCTAAAAACGTAAATTTTCTGATTTTCAAGAGAACTTAAGTTCAATTATCCTGCCACATCCCGCGGGTATATATATGAGAAATGGTAGTTCTTAGTGCGTACTAATAGGCCTTGAAGTCAGAAGTTGCGGAAAAATGCGGCTTTTCCGGGAAAATTAGTTCGAATTTTGCGTTTTTGCACGAAATTCTCGTTTTTACGTGTTGTAAGGGCTACATCGCTACAAGAGTGAAATTTGGCAACACCGTCCAAATGACTTGAAACTCAGTATCCAAGGGTACTTTTTAACGCTGAATTCATATTTTACATCAGTTTTTCAAAATTCGAAAATCCAAGATGGCTGCCGACCGATTAGCCAAAAAATTTGTCGGCGGCCATCTTGGATTTTCAAATTTTGAAAAACTGATGTGAAATTTGAATTCAGCGTTAAAAAGTACCCCCGAATACCAAATTTCAAGTTATTTGGATAGTAGAAACAGTTTATGCCAACTTTTTCGGTCAAATACCGTACATAGTGCGCCGTTTCGAAAGAATTGGTGTATCAAAGGGTCGTCGAGGTGACCCTGAACCGCTCGTTTCGAGGAGAGTCCAAAAATTTTTTATTTTCCGTGATGACGCATGTCGTTTAGAAAATAAGAGTAAAACATGTGACGTCAACATGAAAATTACAGACAAAGATCTGATGGATCACTCTGTTTTATCGGACATTATTTTTGAGCGCACGCGCAAACTGTACGATCACGATATTTGGAACTTTCAGAACTATCTGGTTTTTAAGATCAACAGCATTGAATTCGACTGCCAACTTAGATTTGTTTTCAAATTTATTTGGCGCTTCTTTAAAGGCAGACGAACTATCATTTGTACCGAACGAATTTGTTACAAATACGATGCATTTACTAAACAAGTTGGTAGATTCAGCGGCGAAAATCCTGATGAGTTCTTTGACGTCTCGTTGAAAAATATGAATCGAGAGAGGTTTGTTGGATTTTTTCTCACAACCGACTCTTTTAATTCCGATGTCCGTTTTACTTTCAGTGGAATTTGGAAATGGTTTATGACTGAAGTTTTCGAAATAATGATAAAAAATTTGAATGGTTCTTATGGAGATGCACCAACTGTTCCAAACAAGAACTTTGAGTTGTTTAGTGAACGAATTCAATTCTTCAGTGAACGAGGATTACAGTTTGACATTGATCTCTTTTTGGAACAAAACGATCCTCGCCACTCTTTTGAGGGTACCACAAATGTTGATTTCACATCCTCACTTGAAACAGACAGTTTGTGTTTCATTGTACCACGGAGTGGATTCATGCCACAGTATCTTGTTGTTTTTAAGTGTTTCAGCTATGCCGCACACTGGACGAAAACGTCCTTGTGCCCGGACATGGCTGGTTTCGCGCTCCTATCTTTGTTTTTTCGAGTTGTTTTGGCTATTTTTCTTTAAAACCGACATCCTTTTAACTTATTTTCATTTTTTATTATTTTTTTTTTTATTTTTTTTTTATTTTTTTTTTTTAATTTTTTTTTTATTTTTTTTATTTTTTTCAAATTTTTTTGTGTGTTTCCCACAAGAATCACCCTATATAATGTGTTTTTCGACTGTAGAAACAATCGCATTTTTATTTTCAGTAGTGTATTTCGTGTCCGACCCTCACCCATTGACTCGCTCCAATGCGCGCCGCGTCGTGCTATTACACGATTATTTCTCGTATCCGCAGTTTATCGCAGCTAAAAATCATTGAGGTGGTTTTTCCAAGTTGTAATAAACACTACTAGCTCAAAGTTCACATTAAATACGATTAAATAGCCTGTTGAAACTGTATTTTAATTTTTTTAAACCTTCAAATGTTAAATTTGAACAAAAACCATCACTACATACATCTATATTTGCATGATTTTAAAAAACTATAGGTCGAAAATTATCTCCATGCAATGGTGAAAATGACTATTGTATCGGCGTTTGTTGAAAAAAAGATTAACACATCTTTTTAAGGCAAAATAAAACACGAAATTTTAGCGTCAAAATTTCAAACCGCACCAAGAACCCGTTATTCGACAATGGTGAGGTATAGTGCTGGCTCGAGGAAAAAAAAAACAATGTCAGAAAAGTTACAATTGGGTTCTAAAATACTACTTTTTGTCAAAAAGTTGGGGTTTTCTGCAGATTGACTGGACCCCCCATGTCCGAGCATAAGGGTATTTTCGTCCAGTGTGTGCCGTTTGGGCCTACATTCTAGCCTCATTTGGAGTTTTTTATTTGACTCAGTGGATTCATGACCGTTATTTGGTAAGAATTTTGAGAAGTACTCTCTCAGAGAGTCAAATATGTACAATTAAAAATGCATCAACGATCCTTACAGTATTTCGTTATTTTATCACCCTGAGTCAACAAAATTCATATTTTGAAAAATTATTGTCTGGTAAAATTTTATTCGCTACGTTCACATTTTTAACCATGATTGTGGCATCAGTTTTCCAGAGTGGAATGTTTGATTTACTGAGTAGCAGAATGCGTTATCCTGACATTGATACTGTTGAAGAAATGAGGGGCTCGGGATATCTGATTCAGTCGAATAATTTAAGTTTGGACACATCAATGATCGCAAACGATTCTCGAATCTCCTGGCTTCAAGACAGATTAGTTGACAGTTATCTATTTCACACAAGGATTCTGAATGAAGCTCCATCATTCAACATTAATTTTGATCTGAGCGACATAACCGGAGACAATCAAGATTACTATAAAAACTTACCAAATTTTCTGGAGCGCAGATTCGTTGAAGAGGTGCATGATCAGGTATCAGTTATGCGAAATAGTGCTTTTTTGATGGGGGTTCAACTCAAAGCACTGCGTCGCAAAAAATTCCTCTCATTCGAGCAAAAAAGATTGAATTTTGAAAAATACGGAGGATTTCATCACGTTCAAGAATGCCTTATGACTTTTCCTATAATATTTTTTTCCCGAAGACGGTCTTTTTATTTCGATTTGCTGGCTTTAAAACTATCTCAATACATGGAAGCAGGACTAATTGATCGTTTTAACTCAATGAGCTTATCACTTCTTCTGAACGCGCCGTATCAGGAGGAACCTGACGATATGGTCCGGACATTCACAATCATCGATTTGCAGATAGCTTTTGTTATCCTAATCACTGGGTCGATAATTTCCTGCGCTGGTTTCATCGCTGAACATTTAATTTATGCATTCAAGCCACTTGAACCTCCACGCTTGTCAAAAACGGTGGTGTCAATGAGGCGAAAACGCCGTTTGCCGAAACAATTCGTTTAGAGCTCATAACGACTGCAAGTTTCAAAACGGGCTGAAATGAGGCAATAGGCTATTGAAGGACAGATATTTCATCACATTTCGTAAGTTTTGGATAAGCACAGGTTGTTCCAAAACCTACACAGACAATTTACAGAGCGTGCAAAGACTCCTGCCGTCTGTAGACGATACTCGTACTTCTTCCTTTTTGTCTGGAATCGATATTTGATGGCAATATGCTATCATGCTAGGATCTAAAGAAATCAATTAGGGAGCTAGCAAATCAATGGAAATGATTATTGAATGAGATAATGTGGTCTTACTCGTATACAGAAGTCGTTGCTCAACATTTTATGAAGTTTATAGAGTTTAGTACTATAGTTTGAATAAAGTTTTCGTATCTGTTGGTATTAGAATCTCAATCACTGTAACAAAAAAATGTGAAAAATATTAAACTCGTGCAATAAACTTGTATTCACTTTGCAAGCATTCGTTTTCCGTACAATTACGTGGGAACAAGGATTTATTCCAGAAGTCAAAATGAGATCCAATTCCAAAAATGGACAGCTTTCCGATCCTAGCAGCTAGCAGACTAGCACCTCTCAAATGAGGCAAATACAATGGTCTGAAATGCTAAGTATGTTTTTTATAAAGAAAATGAAAGTACTTGGTGAGCTGATGAGTTGAGAACAAATTTGCCTTTGGTTTCTAATTAAATCTCATAGTTCTGGAGATGAGATTTTGGCCCAACATATATTGGTGTGAAAGGAAATCACGTCACTACCCACACAATTTTGTGCAATTTTACACTCGTTTATCTCCAAAACCGGAGCACTTAGGAGAAAACCAAAAGCACCAATGTTCTCAGCTCGCATCAAGTATACTGCCATTTTCTTGACGAAAAACACAAAATTAAAAATAAATAAAAAAAAAAAGTGTAAGGCAATGAATTATAATGGGCAATGAATTATAATGAATCACACATGAAAGTTTTCCTTTGATGACTTAACCTTTAAGCATCGAAGCTTCCTAGAACTTTCTTCGTAGCCCGGATATTTTTTATGGGACCTTCTAAAGTTGAGAAATGCTTAACCCTTTACTGCATGATTTTTTTTTTTTTTCAATAAAATAATTTTTTTTCAGTACAATTTTGATCCTTGAGACAGGGAAAAATAGTGAAAAAATTCTTTCCATTATATTTCAATGGTAAAGAGCCTGAATATTAATTGTTCCAAATATGGCCTTACCCGCATTTAGGTATCCATGCAACTGAAAATAAAGTTTTCAGGCTTAAAAATAAAATTAAAGTAGTAAAAAATAAGTTAGTAAGTTTCAATAGTTGTTTTTTTGTATATGGTACCCCTGCGACCCTGCGTTACTCCCAAACATAACAATGAACATCGGAAATCAGATTTTCGGTGAGCTCTTTTCAACCACTCTGCACGTTCTCTATCCTGTGCTGCGCGCTCTAGGACAAAATCGACAATTCTTACTTGTTTAGTATCTGTTCCACATGTGACCCACCATGCAGCGACAGTACAACTCAAGTCCCCTACTTTTAGATAAGGCTTCAAAGTAATTGTTCCAGATCTGAGCTCATCTGCAGTTAAGGATTAATTAAATAATGTATTAAACACAATTTTCATTCCAATCTTGTTAAACGAACATCCGTTGGCGTACCTGATTTCACCAATGAGCGCCGGTCAGTTATGCAGATAAGTGTCATATCACAACATTACTTTGCGTCGCTGGATGATGTGTGGGTGTGTGAGTACGTGTGAGTTGGCGTGAGAGAGCAGAGGTGGTGAGAGGGAAACGGGAGAGAGAGAGAGAGAGAGAGAGAGAGAGAGAGAGAGAGAGAGAGAGAGTAGAGGGGAGAGAGAAGGGAGTCCTATCATAAAAAAGAGATTGCATAGTTACATTTGAACATTTCTGATGCATGAGAGGAAAAACAAGTCAATGCTTTTTGAAAGAGAAAAAAATGGGGGGGTGAGCGAAAAAATGGGTAAACTATTTTGTTCATCTGTAACACTCGCGTGGAACAAGTCTCGGATTCTATTCAGTTCCCTTGGGGTATTTAGTTCCGGCAGTTCTATCATTTCCGGTTAGGTACTCTTGACTCTTAAAATAACCCAATTATGTGTTATTTGATACTCACGGCAACCTCCAACAGTAAAACCCCTACCTGTGTCAATGTGACATTTTTTCCAAGGCTGCGGGGAAAATTCAGGATTGCGCCTCAATGTTCGAAATCACCACCATTTTTGTTTAGTTTGATTTTATACGACTGCTGTAAGTAGGTTATACGTGGAGTGCATGGCGAGACTCACTAACAACTGTTTTAAGTTCTGAGTTACTCGGGCTTTTTTATGGGTCCATCTCGGAGCAGAATAAAAAGGCGTGATAATAAAGATTCAATGCTCTGATAGGTAATGGGGAAGCTTGAAAGCGAACCAGGAATAGCTCGGAAGAGCCTGTTGCCAAATTTCTCATAAATACTGTTGACTTTTTCTAGGTCAGAACATAAAATCTACGATCTAAGTGCAATCATTCACAAATTGATAATGGAAGCAATCGTTGAAAGTTGGATAAAGGAGGTCTCATTTTTGAATACCGCGGACCACCATTTTTGCGAATTCCTACTAGTGCTATAAACAGTGACAGCGTGCAATTTGGCATCTTGGCCCTTTGTCGATTTAAACCTATAAAAAAATCGTACTAATGGAGTAATGGGTGATTAGTTAGCACCCTCGAATTTGATCTTTTACATTGGTATAAAGTTTATACTATAAACTGTCCAAATTCGGATTTTTAAAATGGCACGACAGGTCACCATACATAGATGTAAACTGATAGTTAAGACAACTCTCCATAAGAACCTATAAACAAGTTAGAAGTCTATTGGAAATGGGTTCACAAAGAAACTAAAAATTAGTTTTATTTCCCATCAAACCTACATTCGGTCGTGACTCTTTCTTTCCTGCCCGGTGATTCACCATTCTTAAAATTAGTTGAGGGGCAAGTGTTAAAGTAGTCTTCGTCCGAAACGGTTGAACAAAGTACAATGAAAAATAAAACTCTGGTATTTTTTAGAGTATAATACAAGTAATTCATGCTGTATTTAATTTCTCTTCGTAGGATCTCATTTACGCTCATTGACTTGAGTCTATTTGTAACTAATTTTTTGAAACTCAAATTTCATACTCATGAGAAATTTTAATTTATAAATCTATCAAAATATCATTTTATGAACCTCATCTTTCTTATAGTCGAAAAATGTCAATAGCTTTTATGATTATCATTTCCTAATCCTTCAATACACAGTTGTTTTCCACTGTAAAAATCAATGTTTTGTTTTCGTTTTGATCGTTGAATTATTCAAATCGAGAATATTTTGTCTACCAACACATACTCAAAATTTTAAAGTGCTTCTTACACGATCGAACCGGTTTGATTCAAACTGGCATAGATGAGCATCGATGAGAAGGTGAACCAACTATTGCATTTTGAGTCTGCTCTTTTCGTAAAACAATTAAACTGTGTGGATGAAAAGAAACAACATTACCAGCTACTGATTTGTCGAGTGAATGAAAATATTTTCGGGATCGAAGCTGAAAAGGTATACAAGAAACGGCGGGACGTTTCGGAAATTTACATTTCCATTTTCAATCGCAAAAAACACCCTAAACAATGAAAACATAACCTAAAAAATTGAGTTGCCACTCTAACAGCAAGGCCAAGACGTCTTGGTCACCACTTTTAACATTTGAATTATTGCTACAGCAGCCCTGTTTTTTTCCTTTTTTTTTTTTTTAGTTTCCAGTTATTTTGCTGGAAGTTGGAACCTAAGCTCTGGCCTGCCGCATGAACTCAATTAAAAAGACAAAAGAGCTTAAACTCAGACCGCACACCAAACAAATAAAGCCTATGCTCATATCGACTACCGTAAAAGCTCTCAAATGAAGACAATCCTCAATATCTGCACAGCGGAACAATAACTCCAGATCAGAAATAAATCTCATCGTTATTCTACTTGTTTCCTAAAACTGTCCATTTTAGTCGGAGTAGAGAGTCGGTAAACTTTTTCGTGAACAAAGAATACCATGAAAATGAAAAGTAAATAGGATACTCCACTACGCATTCAAAAGAATAACTATCTTCATTTAATAGACTCACAAACCACACTTCTTTTTTTAACTTTTCTATCCACTTCTTTATGTAAATAAATGAAATGAGCGTCCTTTCGCATTGTTTCAGTAATAGCTTTCATAAGTTGTCCCACGAGAGACGAGTTTGTACTTTCATCATTTATAAAGTCGATTGTAAGATACTGCCGATCCAATTTGTATGGAGAGTCCTTGCTTGGTTGTCCTATTTGAAAAGACATTGTTTAGGTGCAAGAAACTATCCGTCAACGTATCCCTCATCATTGTGTGGAGTCCGGATTGACCTCCAATCAATTCTACATCTTTGACCAAATCAGCCGACTGTATCTGAAGTTTAGGTTCTTTCAAATCTTCAATCAACTCGATGTCTTTCAATCTCACTCCTGCGCTCATCAGTGTTACCATTTTATCTTGAAAAACGGTCGTCATCGTCAGTGTGGAGATGACCAGATCAGAGCCATAAAATATATTTTACCAGCGTAAAACCGACCAAGCGGCAAAACTTGGTTGAGCAGTGCAAATAACAGAAGATACTCCAAAAACGTACTTGATTGTGTCTCGATATCCATGAAGTCACGCTCCAACAGCGAGGACCAGAACGGAGACAGCGTCAAAAGTTTTAACCTCTTATGGGCCAAGCCGAGAATACTCGTTTTTCTCCTAATCTACTTCACATTGTTACAATCTTCATTCCGGATAAAATTAATCCGGATACACGGGATCATCGATGAAAACACCTACAAGATAAGGTTTCGTCGAGGCGCCTTCAATTTGTCGTATACGCAATTCCAACTCCCTTGAGTACGAAGAGTTAACTACCTTCCCTTTATAAACGGAAGAGTGGCGCTCTTTTGAACTAACCTGGTCCTTAGAGGGTTAACACAATGCATCAAAGAATAATACACGTACCCACGTTTGTCATGACCCACACTTTGAGAAAGGTACCAAATATTGTGTGGCATGAATCCTCTGTGGGGTGCTAAAAAACAAAGGGAACCCGTCTCGACCGGGAATGAGACATGGAAGTCGGAAGGATCAACACCCTCGGCCTCTCCCTCGAAGACAGTAAAATCAGCACCCACGTTCGGTCCTTACGAATATTCTCAAATTGACATCATTTACCCCTCCAAAATATGCTCTGCGTGGTAGATTAGAGGAATTTCCAGTTCGTCGAAAAATTGAGTGATATCAACCATCTAAAACACACAGAGGCTGCTTAAAAGAGACAAACAGTCGCAAAAAAAATTGTAAACCTTCAATACGAAATCTTTTTTTCTCGGGCCATGGAAATTCAAAAGCTGCACTATCCATTACGTTGATAATTACTTCATTGAATGGGTCATACCTGTAGCAAATGCTCTCTCTAGGACAAATTAATGACGGTCCGGAGTCCTCGAAAAATTCGCCAAATGATTCTGAACTCCCTCGAATCGATATTTCGCTTGGGTTTAAATGGACGAAATGCAGCGTTATCTGGTAATGTCAAAATTGCAATGAAATACGAGGGCTGATCATTTACTTCCTCGATGAAGCGATCAATAAGACTGTCTTTGAGAGATGCTATTGGTCAAAAATTGTAAGGCTTGGCTGTTGCTGTAGTTTTTAACCATCTTCAAATTGCCTGGTTTTTGAAGCCATTAAATGAATAGCCTTTAAATAACGGACCTTTTAACGATAGATACCATAGCAACAGCCAAACTTTACAATTTTCGACCAATAACATCTTTCATATAGACAGTCTTAACAATGCGATATTTTTATCGATGAAGTAATTGATCGATACTCAGATGATACGTCCAATTTTTTATGTCCAAAACTTTTAAGTCCACAAATTAATGTCCAAAACATTAAAGTCCAAAAAATCAGGTCCAAAGAGGAAACGTCCAAAAGAAGAAAAGGTCATTATTATAATGTCCAGAAATTATAAGTCCATAAAATGAAGTCCGAAAATTTGGTAAGTCTAAGGGACAAATGAATTTTGCAAGCGATCAGTATGCAAGTGTATCATGTTTTTTTTAATTGAATCATAACCCTGGCAACCTTTTATCCTCAAGATCGATCAACAAGTAGGATAATCAACAAGTACGTACTTTTTTCAAATCATCGGATGGATTTCATAGGAAGATTTATTTTAAGCTTTCTATAGAAAACAAGAATACTAAAATTGCACTGGAATAATTCTGCTCATTTAAATATGAACCTTTGGACATTTTTCTGGACATGAACTTTTTATTTGCGGACATTGTAGTTCACTGGACATTAGAACATTTGGAGGAAATGACATTGGACGAAAATATAACAGAACAAATAAAATTTTGGACATAAAGGTTGTGGACATATCATCTGGGAACCAAATGATCGGCCCCCAGGCATTCATCAAATACCGAGGCAAATAGCCTAATTTGAAACTTGATTCTTTAAAACTCGACAAATAATTTCAATCCATAAAAAAAAAAAAAATCAAATAATTGACACTGAGGCTGCAATTCATAATCTTCAATGTGATTTTTACGCGATTTTACATAAGAATCGACCCCCAATTACGCTGCAGCAAAAGTTTGCAACAGACCCATTATTTGAAATGCTTTAAACTTGCTGATTTTTGGCCTCCAAATTTCAAATATCTGACCACCGTGTGACGTCATGATCACGATACTATGGTGAGACTACATAGAGAGAAGATTGTGACATGATAGCGGGACGATAACGACTTCGCGTGACTGAAGTAGAAATAGATCGCTTATTGCTGATCTTTTATCGAAGCCAGTGGCGTCGCGTGCCATCCGGCAACAGTGCGACACCTCCATTTAAACTCACTAAATATATCGAATTTCCCTTGTGCACTGTGCACCCCCTGAATTCGACCTATTACATGGGTTTAAATGGATAGAACACAGTGTTGCCAAGCTGCACGCGACGCCACTGATCGAAGCCATGAACCTAATGAACTTTTTGTTTTCTGTTTGGTTTCAGGAGAACTTCCAGCTGCCATCCATGATGGTAGTTCAGGTACCATGACCTCGTGCCTTGTCACGGCGTGGCTCCTCACTCTCTGCTCCCTGCTCACATCAGATTCTGGCTTCTACGTGTGTCGGTGACACTAACTTAACCTGATTTAATCTTGAGGATTCAGGTAACTATAAATCATCGCATCGGCTAGCTTTCAAAAGAGTTTCTTTGATGGATAGTTCTATGGGAAGTACAGAGCGGACACGATGCTTCGTGCATTTGAATGAAAGAAGTCGATCGCTTGAACGAATTCGAAGGTTAAGTTCTACATTGGACCGTAGCAGTGGTTGACTTCATTGGCGGTCTGTAGTGGTTAGATGGGGGGGGGGGGGGATTTCCGGACGGAGGGCTTGAAAAAGTGAGAAAAAATAATTGAAACTAGAAGAAATTGAGAGAAAAAAAGTAAAGAAAAAGAAAAAAGGTGAGAATTGGGGGCTTAAGACCCTCTCCCCCGCCACCTAATCAGAAATAAGGTTAAAAATGAGTGGGGGAAAAGAATAGAGGGGAAAAAAAAAAAGACAGATTGAAAAAAAGACAAAAAAAAGGAAAGGAGAAAGATAAAAAAGAAAACAAAGAAAGGAAGTAGAAAGGAAATGGAGATAAAAGGAGAAAAGAATAAAACAGAGCTTCATTTTTTTTACTGATATGGGAAAAAATAAAAGAAGAAAAAAAACATAGTTTTTTCATCTTCTTTTCCTCATTGCCTCGACGTTTCCGCCTGGCCGCAAAGATTTAAATATTCTCACTCATTCTGATAACCTTTAATTCTCATTTTCTCCTGTAGTTTTCTAAAGCACTTCTTCAAACAGCCGAAAATGTTGACTTTCTTACCCCCCCCCCCGCACTTTCGATCAACGGACCACGACAATGGTGGACTAGCAGATTTTCCCGCATTCCAGTCCTTTTCCATAAGCTCTTCTCCTCTTTCCCCACTTTGACTCCTAATTGTCTCCGTTCCGTGGAGTCTTCAATGTCTTCGACTCCTTTTTGCCTTTATGATAGCCTGAAACCAAAAATCAATCATAGCTCGTTGAGCTCGAGTCCAATAATGCTTACAGAATTATCTATCATGGGACTCCTCCACATTCACCATCCTAGAAAAATCACTCCACTAGAAAAATAGCCTTCAATTTGTGAGGTAGGCAAAACCATTGCCGTAATGTACGAATAGTTAGCTACTCACTAAGGTGAAGGTTTCTGGATTAATAAGGCACTGTAACTGAGAGTATCCCGGTTACACTCAAAAAATAACCTTTAATTTTTGAGGCAAAACTATTAACAACCATAGGCCGTCTCATCGTCTATAGTATCCTCTCCCTGGTATTTTCTTTTTCGATGGGAATCCGTCAAGACTCAAACTCGTTTAGTCACTTCTGATAATTTATTTAATTGTTTATCTCTAAGCTATCCCTTCGCTTATCTCTAAAGTGTGTGACTGAACATTTTTCTTTATATAGAGTGTTAACAGGGTGACTAAAAAAAAGTTCCCACTGAGAAGCTGGGATGGTTGCCACTTTAGAAATTGAAGGGGATTTTTACCGTTTCGGAGACAATTTCTACTCAAACCGGCTATGAAGATGACTTTT
Organism: Trialeurodes vaporariorum; assembly: GCA_011764245.1. NCBI lineage: Eukaryota > Metazoa > Arthropoda > Insecta > Hemiptera > Aleyrodidae > Trialeurodes > Trialeurodes vaporariorum. The sequence goes on from VMOF01000024.1 coordinate 39,079,144, forward strand.
GAACATTTTGGACATTTGAAGCAATGAAAATAAATAGATTATTTGGAGGTTCAATTGAACCTGAGAAATATACTAAGATCGATTCATTTCCAAGAATTTTGAAGGATGTGTCTGTTGCATACTTTTGCTGCAGCATTAAAGAGGGTTGTAAAATCGCGTAAAAATCACATTTAGAGCATCAAAAACTCTCTAAATCCATTCATAAAGCCTCAAGAGGCGTTTTAAGGAAAGCCTAAGATGGCCGTCAAATGGGGAATCAACCCTGCATACATGCACCAAGAGCACCAAAAGATGACCGACGACTACAATTTTTGTTGTTGGTTAGAATGTAAACAAACGTCTCACTTGCTCATGGTATCTACATTTTGTGTGTTTTCCAAGTAAATTTTACCTCCTTGTTAATGTTTGTGATTATTGTGGTTGATACATCACGTTTTGATTCGATTTGCCAGAAATATGAAAAAGAAACGCCGGGCAAGTACCAACTTAGTTGAATGCCGTCGCCCGTCGTCGGCCATTTTTGCTGCTTGTGGTGCTTGCATGCAGGGTTGATTCGCCCTCATTCGGTCGCCATTTGAGACTTTCCTTAAAACGCTTTTTGTGCGTCTATGAGTGAATTTTAAGACTTTTTGATGCTTCCGACGCAATTTTAGGGAAGAATCGACCCTCTAAAATGCTGCAGCAAAAGTTTGTGACAGACCTATTCTCGAATCGCCATGGCATTTTTGGTATGAGTACCCATTCTCGAAACGCCTGCCATTGCATTTTTGGTTTGAGTATAGATCTACAATCATAAAATTACTAACACAGGTTCGAGATACAAAATTTTTCTATCAAAAAAACCTTCCTCTCCAAAATTAAAATGTCTCACTTTAATGCTGACTCTTGGTACGTATCATTGTTACAGATTTTATCTTGCAATAAGAATGAGGAATTGAGGACCAGAAATGGGGCACCGAAGAATGGAGATGAGCCAAATGGAAGGACGTAAACTGTGATGAAAACCGTAAAATTTATATTCGGAGAAAAAATAGATGCAATAGCGCCCGCGGTATAGGAAATGTGATTATTTATTACAATGATATATTTATTTTGTTTTTCGTCCCTCCCCCCTTTCCTCCACTTGTGAATATGTTATTAAAGTTAAAATAAAATGAAATTGACTGATTTGTTTTTCTTTTCATTCAAGGATATTAAATAACCACTAATATTTTAAATGTTCAGTGAAGATGTATCCTAAATTTCAGTTGAACAGCATAAAGGTGAATCCATACGCTCAGTCCGAACTGTGAGTTCGAGATAACAGGTAGCGCCACAGATCAGTATCGAGACAACTTTTAACTGTAAATTATGATGAAAACATGTACATAACGCCTCGTTAGAGTTCTTTGTTTGATTTTCTGGGCCTACAACCATGAAAATCGGCTCAGCAAGGAACTCTAAAGTCTAAACTCCTAAAACTGAAATCTTATACCTCTCTCATTTCAGCTAGGTGAAAGTCCCGTCATTATTCCGCAGATCTGTGTTTTACATTATGTGAAATTTGGCAGCGTTGTTCTGTGTCCATTTAAACCCATGTAAAAGTTCGAATGCAAGGTGTTCACCGAACACCCAATAATTCGATCTTTTTCGTGGGTTTAAATGGACAAACTGCAACGTTGCCAAATTTCACGCTACGCCACTATCGGCTTTGATAATTTTGACTCCCCCACACAGCCGATTTTGATTATTATTTTAGACCCATAAAATCATGCTAAAATTAACAACACGTTAAAAAAGCCTTTTAATTATATTTTGTAACCATTTGCACGATAAAATAAAAGTCAAATAAATATTGACCTGTGGCGTTATGCATGTCTTATCTCGAACTTATAACTCGATTCGGGGCATGGATTCATCTGTAAACGAAGTTTTGCCATGAGCAATGGTTATTGATTTAAATTTATTTAAGTTTAGATATTCTGTACCTTTCAAAGATGTTATCTTCGACACACAATTTTTCTCATTCAGTGTAAATAGCATAGGCATATAAGTGAATTTTTGTAAATACAAATATTGGATTATTTTATTTTTCGTTGACTTTTTCACCTTGTTTCATTTTACTCGCTCCTTGAGCCCTTGTTTTAAGTGTATTAAAGAGGAATTGACGCAACCATGACCTCTTCGGTCTTTTTTTAAGAGGTGAGGGGGGCCTTCCCCCAATATTTTAAAGGGGGGGGGCAACGAGTAAACGAAAGTCGCAATTGCATTGAGAGTTAGCGTGGTCAATGCTGATAAGAGTCGGCTTCTGATTGGCTAAAAATGGAGAGATATACCTAGGTTCAAATTTGTTTTGGCCTTATGGAAATTAACATGGGGTTTTTTTATGGTAATTTTTCTGAAAAAGGGGGCAGAATTAAGTATAATGTTGAAATTTCTTTAAATTGATTTAGTAGAATTTCCTCAAAAAAGTGATAGGTCGTAAGAACCACTTTATTGCAAATTCGAAAATATTGTCCTAGTTGAAAAGTATACTTAATCGTGAGTTACTCAACAAACGCTCAGCATGAACACAATTATTCGTATTTTTCAGCTGATACAGTATTTTCAACTTTGCAATAAAGTGGTACTTACGACCTATCAATTTGTTGAGAAAATTCTGCTGAATCGATTTTAAGAAATTCCGACAGTGTAACCCTGCTTTTTTTTTTTGAAAAATTACCTTAAAGAAAAACCCCATGTTAAATTTCCATAGGGCCTAAAAAAGTTTGGACTCACGCTCACAGCCAATCAGAGGCCAGCCTGCGCTTTCGATCCCTCATCTGCATTGACCACGCAGACCGGCCTACCATTCCATTTCGACTCTTGTTTATTTGGGGGGGGGGGGGGGGGCTAGTTTTTTCTCCAGAATAAGGCTATTGTAAGTTTTCGCTACAAGCGATTTAAGAGTTGATTCAGAGGTAATAACCAGAGAAACCAGCAATGGGAGCTTTATAAACTTACCAAATTCACTCCTACACTCAAAAACTTTTTTGTTAAAAACGCTATCCACGGTATTCGGAGTGGGAGGGATTAGTGATGATCCCCCTCCATACACCGTGAGCGTTTTGGTTAGTGGTTTCGATTAGTTTTGCGACCTGAAATTCTTTTTCCACTCATTATTGTAATGACAACTAGAGGGGGGGGGGGGGGGGGGGATCTTTAGTCAAGTGACTTTAACGTTGGAGTAGAAACAAGCTTTAATACAGCCAGCCCTGCTGATCCGTATCTTACTATACTTAGAGGTTCATTCTTTCACTCTCACTGATTTATTCACAACACGCAGCGTTTTTGGCATTGGAGCCGTTTCGATTTGATTACAGTTTGAGTCATTGCGATTGAAAGTACCTGAGCGGAAGCAGCTCAAGCTTCAGAGCTCCGATTGCAATGATTCAAACCGGAAACATAGAAACTGGAACCACGGAAAGTAATTATGTCTGCGCTTGAACATTTTGAATTCCTGGTAAAACTGAGCACCAAAGAGCACCTAAAATCGTTCCAATTGTCACCTAAATTAGGTGATACCACCAAGAATTGTTGGTAATATCACCAAATTTAGGTGACAATTGGAAAATTTTAGGTGCTCTTTGGTGCTCAGTTTTACCAGGGAAAGTAAAGTCGTTGTCTGCTTGTCGAGCAGAAGTGCAAATTTCAGTTTTTTTGACGATGACTCCGGCTCCAAGTCCCTGATTGGAACTTCTGGAAAAATTTTATTTGAAGACCATTTTGTTGGTTTCGATAAAAAAAAAAAAAAAAAAAAAAAAAAAAAAAAAAAAAAAAATTTGTTTTAGATCTACTCATGCTTTCCAATTTGCAGTGAATATCAGGCAGAGGAACAGAGAAGCACGATGGGAGGGAGGAATTTCGTGTCTTTGTCTTGTGTCAATGTCTTTTACAGGGGGTGTAAAAAAAATGAGCCTGCAGGGTGATAGGTCATAATGTCCAAAAAAAAAGTCTAAAAGTCAAAATGTCCAAAACTACAATGTCCGACAAAGAAAAAAGTCCAAACACTTAAATAAGAATGTCCAAAAAAAAAGGGTTTGGGTACGTCCAAAGCATGGAGCATATGATAATGTATATAATGTACTTTCGTGGATCTTCATTCCTCTTCCCCTGACTCTAGTCACTCTTCACTGATCTCCATCATCAGATACACACGGATGTAATAGCAGTGGCGTAGCCTGCAATTCGGCAACGTTGCGATTTGTCCATTTAAACCCATAAAAAAAATCGAACTATTTGGGGGTTCGGTGAACACCTTCGCACTCGACCTTTTTATGGGTTTAAATGGAGACAGTACAACGTTGTCAAATTGCACGCTACGGTATCCCCGGTAAAAAAAAACCTCAGAGAACCTCAGAAAATCCTGAGGGCACCCTCAGGATTTCTGAGGGCCTCTGGGGTTTTTTGAGGGTACCCACAGAATCTTTGAGGGGCCCACAGAATCTTTGAGGGCACCCACAGAGCACTTGAGGGCGACCACAGAGCACCTTGAGGGCGACCACAGAGCGCCTTGAGGGTGACCGCAGAACGCTTGAGGGCGCCCACAGAGGATCCCGAATCTTTTGGGGGGCCCTTACAACTTTAGAAATTCTGATCAGAAATCTTCGAGGGTGAGCTTCAATTTTTGAAGAAGACCGGATCCAGTGGCGCCTTTTGGGGGGATGGCAGGGGGGCAATTGCCCCCCCAAAGAATTTTCAATGTGACCGAAAAATCAAGTCAAAGTTTTTTTTTGAAGATGCACGGAAAAAAAAAAAAAAAAAAAAAAAGGACACCCAAAATTTTTTGGAAGGCCTCCCCCCCCCCCAAGGAAAATCTGAAATGGCGCCCCTGACCGGAATAACATTTTTACAGGACAACAAACTCGCACTCAGACTTTCGAATCTTAAATGTTTTGGAGGTTATTTTCAATACAGTAACTCGTGCATTTCGGCAACATTTTTTTTATCCCATATCATATGATTCCATGAAAAACAATCGATTGCTTACCATGTATTCAAATGGGGGTGAAAATTTTTGCCACACATGGCACAATGCCACCACTGGTTAAGAAATTTAAAAAAAAAAAAAAAAAAAAAAAAAAAATCTATGATTTTTTTTCAATGTTTTTGCTTGAGCATGTTCTTTAGGGCCTATAGGTCAGAAAAACACCAAAAAATAATTTTTTCATCGGCTGGATCCATTTTGGCACAAAGAGGGTTAAAAGTCCAAGATCTAATAAATTCCTGATTAAACCAATGCATTGAGCGAGAAATTCTCATATTATTAGATATACATACATATTATAAAATTTTTATTTTTTTTTTAAATCAATTGGAACCTATAGCTTTTAAAAATCTGATAAATAATTTTTGAGGTTAATGTTATTGCACTGAACAAGTAATTCATGTACTAAAGTTAGGGCCCTTACTCATTAGAAGGTTAAAAAAAATTTAAAATTTATCTACAACAAACGAAATTTTTCTAAGTCCCATTATAAAAACCTTAGCTGCAAAAAAAATATCTAGGCCCTCAAAAAAGTCTGAGCGTAACTTGAAAATAAGGGCTCCAAGGGCATCCTCAGAAATCTTGGGGGAATGCCCTCAAAAGTTTCTGAGGGCGCCCTCAGAGAATCCTGAGGGCACCCGCAATATTATTATACTGAGAAATTCTCGCCCATCTGTCATCGCGGGCAGAGTAGCCTAGTGGTAAAATGCTGGATCAGTAGTCGGGAGGTCGTGGGTTCGAACCCCACCACTGGCAAAGTTTCTATGCGGACTCCAATTTCTCCGGCTTGACAAAAGGTGTAAAGTACATAGCCTTCGTGATAGGAACAAGAATTTCCACAGAAAACTCGACTAGGCTTTCCTAAATTTATTTTTTTAGTTACACAGAAATACTTGATGGCCATTTCCTCAGGACCTCAGGACCTCAGAAGTCTGGGGGTAATTGGAACATGAGGTCCTGAGGGCACCCTCAAAATCTTGAGGGCGACCTCAAGATTTCTGTGGGTGCCCTCAAAAATTCCTGTGGGTGCCCACAGAAATTCCTGAGGGTACCCTCAGAAATCCTGTGGGTGCCCTCAGGACCTCTTGTTCCAATTACCCTCAGACATCTCTGAGGTCCTGAGGTTTTTTTTTACCAGGGTAATAAAGCCATACCTCGGAGGAGGTATACATACATACGAAAAAAAACAAAATTCAATTTCTAGGAACCTCTTTTCCCTTTGGTTCCACGAATATTCTGTTGCCTAATTGAACTATTACTGTTTGTAAATCGCTTTGGACTCCGGGTGCCATTTGTTTATTTTCTGCTTTTCTCCCCAATTACAAACGTTTCGTCTACGGTGGCAGAAGGAGAGTTTTTTATGCAGGAATAAAATCAACATCGATGTTTGTCTTAAATATTGCTTTAATTAAGAGGTCGGTGACTCTGAAGAGGAATGAAGATCCAAGTAAGTACCTACATCATACCTAGACATTATCATACGCCCGGCCCATGCCTTGGACATACCCTAACCTTTTTTTTTTGGACATTTTATGTCTTTGAACCTTAATAAACTGTCTGGACATATTTCTTAGTTGGACCTTGGAGTTTTGGAAATTTTGACTATTAAAATTTTTTTTTTTTTTTTTTTTTTTTTTTTTTTTTTTTTTTTTTTTTAACATGCAGTAAGTACTGCATGTTTTTGTTATGGTTTTGTATCGATTTTGGCCATAAACTTCCTGCATAAAAATCGACAATTTTCGGCTTGGTCGCAAACGTGCGTTGTCAGATTTCCGCGCGTAATGATCGCGTACTGCTTTTCGGTGGATTCCTTTCGTTCGATATATTGCGGAGCGGCAACGCAAAAAGTCTCCCTATCCTTTAAGCAGTCACTAAACGAATCGCGCGCCATATCGAATCCGCGATATTCTTCGGTCCGCCGCACAATGGACAGAAATCAAATCTTTGGCGGTCCAAATTCGATCCTTTCAAAGTTGGAAAATTAGTATTTTAGCTGGGTAGTATAGTTGATTTCAAGGGGTTTATTTTGGGTCCGTTTTTTATTCCTGGCTTGTCCCATACTTATCGGAGAATATCATTTGATGGATCGACAATTCTTGTGATATCTCATGTCTTTGTATTTTTGACCACTTAGGACTCGATTTGGATCCATAGTGCGCCGTTTGAAATGTTCGAATAATGTTTGAGTTAGATTTTGACTGAGTATTGACCCCAAGTTTTTCATAAGGATTTGTCTCCGTTATGAATAAATTTGGTAGTTTCATTATTTTGTCTGTGATCACCAACGAGCTATATCTAGTTCGGAGGCTTTGGTAAACATGCGTAATATGCCTCGGAGATTTTAAGGTTAGAGATTTGTGTTGTGAAAACAAACCGAAGTTCCATCCGCAATGTATTTTCGCGTGTTTTCGAAGTCTATCAGAGACTTTAAAATCTGAATTTCTTTATGAACTGTGCGTGTTTTCTGTCAATCAAAGCCTTAATTTCAGTTTCTACTAATTGAAACACTCAAGTTCTTCATAGCTTTCATTTAATTTGCCAGATTCTACAGTGCGTGTTATTGCCTCGTAATGCCGTAACTCATTGCCTTTCTTGGCATTTTGGAGTGAAAGGGTATGTTTGTGGTGATTTATTCAAAAATTTTGTAATTTGACCTCTCTCAGCAAACTCTCTCTTCCTGAGACAGATTTACTCATCTTTATCTCCTCAAGTTGAGTGATCTGAAGGAGCTAACTTCGTTAACCGATGAGCGTGGTCTAGAGAGTATAAAGTTACCGAAATGAAAAAAAAAGCAAAGGGTGAACCTTTACATTTCAGACCAATTGTACCTATGCTTGCATGACAGTCATGGAGAGCAGAACTATTTAAATGGCAACACCAACACCAAGTTGTGTGATGCATTCATTCAATGATAAATGATGTCGACTGAAATAGTGGGCTGAGGTTGATCGGAGAGCATCCATTTCACTCGACTCATCTCTTTTGCCCAAGTTGATTGAGCCACTCGTGAAGTGAATTTTACTACGAGTTTGGTTGGAGTTTGGTAACAACTTTTTTAAGTATTTATTTACCTAAGTACAACTGTCCGACAAGACAGTCTGTCGCTTCTGAACTGCATCAGAGGGCATGGGAGAGTGGTTGGTTTGCGCAGAGTTTCAACTCGTTTCTAATGAAGCGCTTATCAATGCGCTTTGATGCGGTTTGGAAACAGGCACCATTGTTTGTCAGAACCCTATACTCAAAATGATCCCCCTCTAATAGAATGGTTACAGTGACTCATCTTTCATTGAAACTGCTGAAGATGATTCGACATGTTTTACTTGCAAACGGATAGTTTTGCGAGGATGAAAAAAAGCTTCATTATGAAGCTATCTGAAGCTACACTGAAAAAGTGCAAGAAGTGTGTTCGACACTGAACAGCACAGTTTATGATGCCAGGCTTTGGCTCTGGGCATGAGGGAAAATGGTCATAATCTTGTCAATAATCTTACAAAGTCTGAAGAGAGAAACCTAAAAGCCAAGTACAAATGATGGTGTTAATTTGGACACATTAGATCTAATCGGGGAAAGCCAACTCGATTTGTCTAATTCTACTCGATGTAACCTAAGTCGAAACAAATCTTGACCTGGACCAATCAAATCAGCTTTTCTAAAATGTTGTGAGTAAATCATGAATCCTTGGGTCCAATCGGTTGCGATAAAATTGTCGACTACTTTAGCGGTATATCCACCTAAGATTCTTAAGTAGGATAAAGTAACTTTCCCCTCTTGTTTGGAAGCAGTCGATAAATAAGTGGTTACGAAGTTGTGACTGAACTTCACTCGAATCTCATGCTAACATTCACTCGAGTGGCTCAATTGACTAGGATGAATCGAATTGACTTGGGCAAAATAGATGGGTGGGCAAGATGGATGCTCTCCGATCAACCTCACAGCAAAATTTTAGTATGGCACCGTTTTACAGCCTTCTTGTCCACACCTATATCCTTGGTAAAAGAACATAACATTATAATGAATTGGTACCCCGTTTCGTGCATCGCACGACTTGGTGTTTTCTTCACTTTTAAAGAAAGTTAGGTTGGTTTTTTTTCATAACAAGGTGTCTGTGAATTACTGTATTTTGGTCACTTCAGAGTTCTACGGAGTACCTAACCTTAAACCTAATACTGGTAATTCTAAGTCAGTGTTGTGATTGATTTCTTGCACCATTATTGCCATAATGATGACAGTAGTTTCTTATTTCTGCTAAGTGGGTACTTTAGTGTTTCAATTCAACTATAAATGCTCTCTTATTGAAGAATACTCTTAATTTCTCAATGAAATGAAAGTCTTCCGTTCGGTCTGTGCAAACTTCAGAACCACGAATGAGTCAGTCATCCTTTTATTTGCTTCTTCATGTCCAAACTGACTGAAGTTCAACTTTGAAATCAGATTTGATGCAAATTTTAATTTCAAATACATTATTATAATTTGCTAAAGTCAGTTCAAAGTACAATCAACGATGGAACTCAACAACCAGTCAACGCGCAGATTAACTTGAACCGCAGGTAGGTGTGACCTCAGAAGTAGATTTTGTGGTTGAATTTTATTTTCTCCTAGTCTCTGATTTTTGATGCACTTCTGTACCAACTATACTCACACCAGTAAAATGGTAAATAGAGGAACCTAAAGACAAGTTCAAGCTTTATCCGAGATTACCTGGGATCAGAACGTTAAACGTTAAGGCAAATTACACTAACAGTCACAGTTCTCATGAAGCAAAGCACCTCACGAAGAGTACGAAATTCTATGTACAGTTCAAGTTTGTTTGAAAAAAAATTACTTTATTATTCAAATAAAATTTCAATTTAACGGAGTAAATTGCAATTTATTTAATTAAAACTGCACTTTATTCAAACAAAATTGCAATTTATTCAAAATAAATTGCCATTTATTCAAATAAAATATAAGAAAATTTCAACCTAACTAAGATTTATCTGAGATTTATTCAAGTAAAATTTCTTTGAAATATCAATAACATTTCAAAATAAAATTGCCATTTTATTTGAACAAAATAGGAGTTGATGCTACTAGGGCTTGGTCGCTCTTATATCAGATGATTTGCAAGTTGAATCAGAGCTACCATGTCTTTTGGTTGTATGCGGCTATTCAGACGAAAGTGTTTACAGGAGAAGTATCAAATATTTTGAAGGAGCTTCATACGGAAGATCTGTTACCAGGAGAAGTATCAAATTATTGAAGGCGCTTTATACGAAAAATAGACAATGTGATCAGGAGAAGTATCACATTATTTGAAGGAGCTCTAAAGCCACCTAATCGAGGAAACTTAAGACTTGCCCTGGTAAAAAAAAACCTCAGAGAACCTCAGAAAATCCTGAGGGCACCCTCAGGAATTTTGAGGGCCTCTGAGGTTTTCTGAGGGCACCCACAGAATCTTTGAGGGCGCCCACAGAATCTTTGAGGGCGCCCACAAAATCTTTGAGGGCGCCCACAAAATCTTTGAGGGCGCCCACAGAATCTTTGAGGGCACCCACAGAGCACTTGAGGGCGACCACAGAGCGCTTGAGGGCGACCACAGAGCACCTTGAGGGCGACCACAGAGCGCTTGAGGGCGACCTCAGAGCTCCTTGAGGGTGACCGCAGAACGCTTGAGGGCGCCCAGAGAGTATCCCGAATCTTTTGAGGGGCCCTTAAATTTTTAGAAATTCTGATCAGAAATCTTAGAGGGTGAGCTTCAATTATTTTGAAGACGACCGGAACCAGTGGCGCCATTTTGGGGGATGGCAGGGGGGCAATTGCCATCCCTCCCCCCCCCAAGGATTTTCAATGTGGCTGAAAAATCAAGTCAAAGATTTTTTTTTGAAGATGCACTGCAAAAAAAAAAAAAAGGTCATCCAAACTTTTGGAGGGCCTCCCCCCCCCCCAAGGAAAATCTGAAATGGTGCCCCTGACCGGAATAACGTTTTTACAGGACAACAAACTCGCACTCAGACTTTCGAATCTTAAATGTTTTAGAGGTTTTTTTCAATAAAGTAACTCGTGCATTTCGGCAACATTGTTTTTATCCCATATCATATGATTCCATGAAAAACAATCGATTGCTTACCATGTATTCAAATGGAGGTAAAACATTTTTGCCACACATGGCACAAAGCCACCACTGGTTTTAAGTAATTAATAATAATAATAAAAAATAAATAAATAAATAAATAAATAAATAAATAAATAAATAAATAAAAAAAAAGTCTATAGGTTTTTTTTCAATGTTTTTGGTTGAGCATGTTCTTTAGGGCCTATAGGTCAGAAAAAAACCAAAATATAATCTTTTCATCGGCTGGATTCATTTTGGCACAAAGAGGGTGTTAAAAGTCCAAGATCAAACAAATTCCTGATTAAACCAATGCATTGAGCGAGAAATTCTCATATTATTAGTTATACATATTATTATTGCTATTATTTTCTTTTTAACCCTTCACTGTATGAAGTTCCACCGGTGGAACAAATTCTTCAAACGCTCATATAAAATACAGGTTTTGAGATATGCCTTCAGCGCATGGTGTGTCAACGCGGGAGAAGGTATGTTTTGAGCTCACAAAAAAAAAAAAAAAAATTGGCTGAAAGAAAACATCATGCAGTGAAGGGTTCGTGATCGAAATCATGTCAGGGGGGAAACTTGCCCCCGTATCCAAACTGACCTCATTTTGATTCTTTTTATAAAGTTTCCGGCATTGGCTTTTTGAAAAATCCAATTAAAGTAAAAATAAAACTTTTTTTTTGAAAATTTAAAAAAATAAAAATAAAAAAAAATTCCCGCCATTTCTTATGGTGTAAAATCACTTGTAAAAAACGAGTAAAAAATAGAAAAAAGATAATTTTGACCGAAAAACAGTCAAATTATTTTTTTCACTATTTTTCCCATGTATTTGACCACCTAATACATTGAAAAATCCACATTTGCTTGAAAAAAAAAAAAAAAAAAAAAATCATGCAGTGAAGGGTTAAATCAATTAAAACCTATAGTTGTTAAAAATCTAATAAATAATTTTTGATGTTAATGTTATTGCACAGAACAAGTAATTCATGTACTAAAGTCAGGGCCCTTACTCATTAGAAGGTCAAAACAAATTAAATTATCTACAACAAACGAAATTTTTCTAAGTCCCATTATAAAAACCTTAGCTGCAAAAAAAATATCTAGGCCCTCAAACAAGTCTGAGCGTAATTTTAAAATATGGGCTCCAAGGGCATCCTCAGAAATCTTGAGGGAAGGCCCCAAAAGTTTCTGAGGGCGCCCTCAGAGAATCCTGAGGGCACCCGCAATATTATTATATTGAGAAATTCTCGCCTATCTGTCATCGCGGGCAGTGTAGCCTAGTGGTAAAGTGCTGGACCATCAATCGGGAGGTCGTGGGTTCGAACCCCACCACGGGCAAAGTTTCTGTGCGGACTCCAACTTCTCCGGCTTGACAAAAGGTGTAAAGTACATAGCCTTCGTGATAGGAACAAGAATTTCTACAGAAAACTCGACTAGGCTGTCCTAAATTTAGTTTTTTAGTTACACAGAAATACTTGATGGCCTTTCCTCAGGACCTCAGGACCTCAGAAGTCTGAGGGTAATTGGAACATGAGGTCCTGAGGGCACCCTCAGAAATCTTGAGGGCGACCTCAAGATTTCTGTGGGTGCCCTCAGAAATTCCTGAGGGTGCCCTCAAAAATTCCTGTGGGTGCCCACAGAAATTCCTGAGGGTGCCCTCAGAAATCCTGTGGGTGCCCTCAGGACCTCTTGTTCCAATTACCCTCAGACATCTCTGAGGTCCTGAGGTTTTTTTTTACCAGGGTGGTCGCTCTGATATCACATGACTTGCAAGTTGAATCAGAACGACACGTCCACCGGGTGTAGGGAAATAAATATAGGAAGATATTTGAAAGAAAAGTTTTCACGAAGAAGTGTTTGGGGCAGGTGAAGTAAAATGGAGCTGGTTTGGGGGAAAGATTTTAGATCTTGGCCGCAATCACTTGAGGTTTAGCTGAAAGTTTTGGTGAAATAATTTGTGACATGAAATTAATAGAAATTAAAAAGAAAATGAACAAAAGCACTTGCTCTCAGAAGTTTCACGTAGAAAATAAATTCTCACTCCACCACTCTCACTAACTCTGCATACCCATTGAAATTATACAGAACATAATGCAGCGATGATAACTATAGATAAGAGGAACCAGCACACTGCACAGAGTTTTAAGAGAAAAACCAAATGAAAGAGAACTTTCAATATAGACACTCACAAATAATGACGAAATAAGAGACAGTGGCCTAGAGTTCAAGATGAGAGGAACCATACCACCAGGCATTTTTCTCGAGAACGGCTGATCGAAATGTTTTGAATAAAAAAAATCGGTTACGGAATGGACACAAAATTTTTCATTTTTGATATTTTCAAAAGCCCTCATCAGCTCCTCGTTCATATTAGGAGAAGTTCACACACTTTTATCAAGTTTTTTGCAAAAAAGCATCTTCTGAAAGTACGAAAAAAGTTCATATCCTCATAGCAGAGGCAATTGCCAACATTTTGCTCCCATAGACATTTACCAAAACACCCAGATTTTTTTTAGCTATAGGGACTTGGAAGATTTTTGAATCAACCCTTTTGCTTATCCAGTTGAGAATTTCTCACAAATCTTGACAGATTCTGAAAAAATATATCGAAACCTTCTGATCGATGAGCAACATGTTACCTTGAGGAAAAAAAATAAGGTGTATTTTTACAAATCAAAAATTTTGGGACTTCAATGGCAGAATCGGATCGATTCCATGGTCTGAGACATAGACTGCCCAAAATTTTAATTTAACGAAATACACCTAATTTTTTCACTTTAAGGTACCAAACTAGTGGCACATCAATCAAAATGGTTCCAACCATTTGATCAGAATCTGTTATGTATTTGAAGAATTCTCAACAGGGTGGCCACAAAAGCCAATTCAAATTTTTTCCGAAAATCCGCCATAACTCAAAAAAGTGAGGTTTTTTGGTAAATGTCCATGGGAGCAAAAATGTAGGAAATTGCCTGAACTTCAAGGACACCAGCTTTTCTCATAACTTTAAAAGAGCTTTTTTGAAAAAAACTTGAGATATACATGTGATTGAGCCTCCCCTTTCAAAAATGCCCCAAAGGGCTAAGTATTGGAAGCTATCGATAATATGATAAATGAAAAATTTAGGGTTGATTCCCTATGCGACTTCCATGTTTCAAAACATTTCAATCAGCCATTCTCAAGAAAAATGCCTGGTACAGGTGCTCTGGATCACCATGTATACAGGGTGTCAATTAAAAAAGGAGCCAGGCCGAATATCTCGAGAACGGCTCCGGATCCCGAAAAACGCTGAAACACGTGTTAAATTATTTTGAGCAGGACATCTTTTTAGGGGGACGCCGATTTGGGGTCTCTCTGTGGGGGGTCCCCAAGGAGGCTACCACCTCCCTAAATCCAATACTTCAATGGGGCCCCAATTTTTTTTATTTAATAATCAAAAATAGGGTAAAATTTTAAGACTTTTGGTACAAGTTAAACGTCGACATCGTTTTTCGTTTTCGATTATATCGAAGGTCCAAGTTCGATTTGGGCCCATTTTCAAGAAGCATTACTTACTCCTCTTTGAAGAGTCGGATTTCACAACTCAAGGACACAAAAATACTCTGAAAAGCAAGCCCTTTTCAGAAAAAAATTCAATTATGACAAACATTTATTCAAATTTTGGTTTTGAAGCTCAAAAAACTTTTAGACGTTTGAAGCTCAAAAAACTTTTAGACGTTTTTGGGCCCCAAGGAGGGCCATCTGAAAAATTCCGAATTACGACCCCTATTGAGTGATACATCAATCGAAAAGACGTAACAAACAGCATTTCGGCGTAAACCGGGGGTGGATATCGTTTTTACATTTGAGATATCGAATGTCAATTTACAGATTGCGATATCTCGATTGTGAAAAACGATATCGAACTCCGGTTTGCACCGAAATGCTCAGTTTGTTACGCCTTTTCTATTTATGTATCAATCAATAGGGGTTGTACCTCGGAATTTTTCAGATGGCCCTCCTTGGGGGCCAAAAACGTCTAAAAGTTTTGGGAGCTTCAAAACCAAAATTTGACCAAATGTTTGTCATAATTAAATTTTTTTCTGAAAAGGGCTTACTTATTAGAGTATTTTGTGTCCTTGATTTTTAAATTCCGACTCTTCAAAGAGGAGTAATGATTTTTTTAAAATTAGCCCAAATCGAACTTTGACCTTCGATGTATCAAAAACGAAAACCGATATTGAACTTCGATTTGCACCAAAAGTCTGATAATTTCACCCTCTTTTCGATTAATAAATAAAATATGGGGGGCCCTGTTTGAAGTATTGAATTTAGGGACGTGGTATCCGCCCTGCGGGCCCCCTGGAGATGGCCCCGAAATCGGAAACCCCCTATAAAGATGTCCCCCTCAAGCATTTGAACACGTGTTTCAGTGTTTTTCAAAATCCGGAGCCGTTCTCGAGATATTTGGCCTAGCTCCTTTTTTAATTGACACCCTATATGCTATGAAACTTAATGAAAAGTGGTATTACAAGAATAACAACGCAGTCAAAGTAGCTTACACTGATTGACTGCATGTTATCTTTGTATCGCTAGACTGCGATACAAAATCTGCTGGCTGCTTGTTTTTTTTTTTTATATATATTATGACACATCACCGCCTGCAGACTGTGATTATGAACAATCATATCGTATCGAGTCGATGATCGAGTGCGTGTTACTCTTACAAGTGGTGTCATTCCCTGGTAAAAAAAAACCTCAGGACCTCAGAAATGTCTGAGGGTAATTGGAACAAGAGGTCCTGAGGGCACCCACAGGATTTCTGAGGGCACCCTCAGGAATTTCTGAGGGCACCCACAGAAATCTTGAGGTCGCCCTCAAGATTTCTGAGGGTGCCCTCAGGACCTCATGTTCCAATTACCCTCAGACTCCTGAGGTCCTGAGGTCCTGAGGGCGAAGGCCATCAAGTATTTCTGTGTAACTAAAAAACTAAATTTAGGAATGTCTAGTCGAGTTTTCTGTAGAAATTCTTGATCTTATCACGAAGGCTGTGTACTTTACACCTTTTGTCACGCCGTAGAAGTTGGAGTCTGAACAGAAACTTTGCCCGTGGTGGGGTTCGAACCCACGACCTCCCGACTGGAGGTCCAGCACTTTACCACTAGGCTACACTGCCCGCGATGACAGATGGGCGAGAATTTCTCAATATAATAATATTGCGGGTGCCCTCAGGATTCTCTGAGGGCGCCCTCAGAAACTTTTGAGGACATTCCCTCAAGATTATTTCTGAGGATGCCCTTGGAGCCCTTATTTTCAAATTACGCTCAGACTTTTTTGAGGGCCTAGATATTTTTTTGCAGCTACGGTTTTTATAATGGGACTTAGAAAAATTTCGTTTGTTGTAGATAATTTAATTTGTTTTAACCTTCTAATGAGTAAGGGCCCGGACTTTAGTACATGAATTACTTGTTCAGTGCAATAACATTAACCTCAAAAAATATTTATCAGATTTTTAACAACTATAGGTTTTAATTGATTTAAAAGGAAAATAATAATAATATGTATATCTAATAAATATGAGAATTTCTCGCTCAATGCATTGGTTTAATCAGGAATTTGTTTCATTTTGGACTTTTAACCCTCTTTGCGCCAAAATAGATCCAGCCGATGAAAAAAATATTTTTTGGATTTTTTTCTGACCTATAGGCCCTAAAGAACATGCTCAAGCAAAAACATTGAAAAAACCCATAGATTTTTTTTTTTTTTTTTTTTTTTTTTTTTTTTTTTTTTTTTATTATTAATTACTTAACCAGTGGTGGCTTTGTGCCATGTGTGGCAAAAATGTTTTACCTCCATTTGAATACATG
Source organism: Trialeurodes vaporariorum (assembly GCA_011764245.1). Classification (NCBI taxonomy): domain Eukaryota; kingdom Metazoa; phylum Arthropoda; class Insecta; order Hemiptera; family Aleyrodidae; genus Trialeurodes; species Trialeurodes vaporariorum. Next base: position 39,096,086 of record VMOF01000024.1, read on the forward strand.
GTAAGCAATCGATTGTTTTTCATGGAATCATATTACATGGAATAAAAACAATGTTGCCGAAATGCACGAGTTACTATATTGAAAATAACCTCTAAAACATTTGAGATTCGAAAGTCTGAGTGCGAGTTTGTTGTCCTGTAAAAATGTTATTCCGGTCAGGTGCGCCATTTCAGATTTTCCTTTGGGGGGGGGGGGGGGGGGGGAGGCCCTCCAAAACTTTGGATGACCTTTTTTTTCCGTGCATCTTCAAAAAAAAATCTTTGACTAGATTTTTCGGCCACAGTGAAAATCCTTGGGGGGGGGGGGCAATTGCCCCCCTGCCATCCCCCAAATGGCGCCACTGGTTCCGGTCGTCTTCAAAATGATTGAAACTCACCCTCGAAGATTTCTTATCAGAATTTCTAGAGTTGTAAGGGCCCCTCAAAAGATTCGGGATGCTCTGTGGGCGCCCTCAAGCGTTCTGCGTTCACCCTCAAGGCGCTCTGTGGTCGCCCTCAACGTGCTCTGTGGTCGCCCACAAGCGCTCTGTGGTCGCCCTCAAGGTGCTCTGTGGTCGCCCACAAGCGCTCTGTGGTCGCCCTCAAGTGCTCTGTGGGTGCCCTCAAAGATTCTGTGGGCGCCCTCAAAGATTCTGTGGGCGCCCTCAAAGATTCTGTGGGCGCCCTCAAAGATTCTGTGGGCGCCCTCAAAGATTCTGTGGGCGCCCTCAAAGATTCTGTGGGTACCCTCAGAAAACCTCAGAGGCCCTCAGAAATCCTGTGGGTGCCCTCAGGACCTCTTGTTCCAATTACCCTCAGACATCTCTGAGGTCCTGAGGTTTTTTTTTACCAGGGTGGTCGCTCTGATATCACATGACTTGCAAGTTGAATCAGAACGACACGTCCACCGGGTGTAGGGAAATAAATATAGGAAGATATTTGAAAGAAAAGTTTTCACGAAGAAGTGTTTGGGGCAGGTGAAGTAAAATGGAGCTGGTTTGGGGGAAAGATTTTAGATCTTGGCCGCAATCACTTGAGGTTTAGCTGAAAGTTTTGGTGAAATAATTTGTGACATGAAATTAATAGAAATTAAAAAAGAAAATGAACAAAAGCACTTGCTCTCAGAAGTTTCACGTAGAAAATAAATTCTCACTCCACCACTCTCACTAACTCTGCATACCCATTGAAATTATACAGAACATAATGCAGCGATGATAACTATAGATAAGAGGAACCAGCACACTGCACAGAGTTTTAAGAGAAAAACCAAATGAAAGAGAACTTTCAATATAGACACTCACAAATAATGACGAAATAAGAGACAGTGGCCTAGAGTTCAAGATGAGAGGAACCATACCACCAGGCATTTTTCTCGAGAACGGCTGATCGAAATGTTTTGAATAAAAAAAATCGGTTACGGAATGGACACAAAATTTTTCATTTTTGATATTTTCAAAAGCCCTCATCAGCTCCTCGTTCATATTAGGAGAAGTTCACACACTTTTATCAAGTTTTTTGCAAAAAAGCATCTTCTGAAAGTACGAAAAAAGTTCATATCCTCATAGCAGAGGCAATTGCCAACATTTTTGCTCCCATAGACATTTACCAAAACACCCAGATTTTTTTTAGCTATAGGGACTTGGAAGATTTTTGAATCAACCCTTTTGCTTATCCAGTTGAGAATTTCTCACAAATCTTGACAGATTCTGAAAAAATATATCGAAACCTTCTGATCGATGAGCAACATGTTACCTTGAGGAGAAAAAATAAGGTGTATTTTTACAAATCAAAAATTTTGGGACTTCAATGGCAGAATCGGATCGATTCCATGGTCTGAGACATAGACTGCCCAAAATTTTAATTTAACGAAATACACCTAATTTTTTCACTTTAAGGTACCAAACTAGTGGCACATCAATCAAAATGGTTCCAACCATTTGATCAGAATCTGTTATGTATTTGAAGAATTCTCAACAGGGTGGCCACAAAAGCCAATTCAAATTTTTTCCGAAAATCCGCCATAACTCAAAAAAGTGAGGTTTTTTGGTAAATGTCCATGGGAGCAAAAATGTAGGAAATTGCCTGAACTTCAAGGACACCAGCTTTTCTCATAACTTTAAAAGAGCTTTTTTGAAAAAAACTTGAGATATACATGTGATTGAGCCTCCCCTTTCAAAAATGCCCCAAAGGGCTAAGTATTGGAAGCTATCGATAATATGATAAATGAAAAATTTAGGGTTGATTCCCTATGCGACTTCCATGTTTCAAAACATTTCAATCAGCCATTCTCAAGAAAAATGCCTGGTACAGGTGCTCTGGATCACCATGTATACAGGGTGTCAATTAAAAAAGGAGCCAGGCCGAATATCTCGAGAACGGCTCCGGATCCCGAAAAACGCTGAAACACGTGTTAAATTATTTTGAGCAGGACATCTTTTTAGGGGGACGCCGATTTGGGGTCTCTCTGTGGGGGGTCCCCAAGGAGGCTACCACCTCCCTAAATCCAATACTTCAATGGGGCCCCAATTTTTTTTATTTAATAATCAAAAATAGGGTAAAATTTTAAGACTTTTGGTACAAGTTAAACGTCGACATCGTTTTTCGTTTTCGATTATATCGAAGGTCCAAGTTCGATTTGGGCCCATTTTCAAGAAGCATTACTTACTCCTCTTTGAAGAGTCGGATTTCACAACTCAAGGACACAAAAATACTCTGAAAAGCAAGCCCTTTTCAGAAAAAAATTCAATTATGACAAACATTTATTCAAATTTTGGTTTTGAAGCTCAAAAAACTTTTAGACGTTTGAAGCTCAAAAAACTTTTAGACGTTTTTGGGCCCCAAGGAGGGCCATCTGAAAAATTCCGAATTACGACCCCTATTGAGTGATACATCAATCGAAAAGACGTAACAAACAGCATTTCGGCGTAAACCGGGGGTGGATATCGTTTTTACATTTGAGATATCGAATGTCAATTTACAGATTGCGATATCTCGATTGTGAAAAACGATATCGAACTCCGGTTTGCACCGAAATGCTCAGTTTGTTACGCCTTTTCTATTTATGTATCAATCAATAGGGGTTGTACCTCGGAATTTTTCAGATGGCCCTCCTTGGGGGCCAAAAACGTCTAAAAGTTTTGGGAGCTTCAAAACCAAAATTTGACCAAATGTTTGTCATAATTAAATTTTTTTCTGAAAAGGGCTTACTTATTAGAGTATTTTGTGTCCTTGATTTTTAAATTCCGACTCTTCAAAGAGGAGTAATGATTTTTGAAAATTAGCCCAAATCGAACTTTGACCTTCGATGTATCAAAAACGAAAACCGATATTGAACTTCGATTTGCACCAAAAGTCTGATAATTTCACCCTCTTTTCGATTAATAAATAAAATATGGGGGTCCCTGTTTGAAGTATTGAATTTAGGGACGTGGTATCCGCCCTGCGGGCCCCCTGGAGATGGCCCCGAAATCGGAAACCCCCTATAAAGATGTCCCCCTCAAGCATTTGAACACGTGTTTCAGTGTTTTTCAAAATCCGGAGCCGTTCTCGAGATATTTGGCCTAGCTCCTTTTTTAATTGACACCCTATATGCTATGAAACTTAATGAAAAGTGGTATTACAAGAATAACAACGCAGTCAAAGTAGCTTACACTGATTGACTGCATGTTATCTTTGTATCGCTAGACTGCGATACAAAATCTGCTGGCTGCTTGTTTTTTTTTTTTATATATATTATGACACATCACCGCCTGCAGACTGTGATTATGAACAATCATATCGTATCGAGTCGATGATCGAGTGCGTGTTACTCTTACAAGTGGTGTCATTCCCTGGTAAAAAAAAACCTCAGGACCTCAGAAATGTCTGAGGGTAATTGGAACAAGAGGTCCTGAGGGCACCCACAGGATTTCTGAGGGCACCCTCAGGAATTTCTGAGGGCACCCACAGAAATCTTGAGGTCGCCCTCAAGATTTCTGAGGGTGCCCTCAGGACCTCATGTTCCAATTACCCTCAGACTCCTGAGGTCCTGAGGTCCTGAGGGCGAAGGCCATCAAGTATTTCTGTGTAACTAAAAAACTAAATTTAGGAATGTCTAGTCGAGTTTTCTGTAGAAATTCTTGATCTTATCACGAAGGCTGTGTACTTTACACCTTTTGTCACGCCGTAGAAGTTGGAGTCTGAACAGAAACTTTGCCCGTGGTGGGGTTCGAACCCACGACCTCCCGACTGGAGGTCCAGCACTTTACCACTAGGCTACACTGCCCGCGATGACAGATGGGCGAGAATTTCTCAATATAATAATATTGCGGGTGCCCTCAGGATTCTCTGAGGGCGCCCTCAGAAACTTTTGAGGACATTCCCTCAAGATTATTTCTGAGGATGCCCTTGGAGCCCTTATTTTCAAATTACGCTCAGACTTTTTTGAGGGCCTAGATATTTTTTTGCAGCTACGGTTTTTATAATGGGACTTAGAAAAATTTCGTTTGTTGTAGATAATTTAATTTGTTTTAACCTTCTAATGAGTAAGGGCCCGGACTTTAGTACATGAATTACTTGTTCAGTGCAATAACATTAACCTCAAAAATATTTATCAGATTTTTAACAACTATAGGTTTTAATTGATTTAAAAGGAAAATAATAATAATATGTATATCTAATAAATATGAGAATTTCTCGCTCAATGCATTGGTTTAATCAGGAATTTGTTTCATTTTGGACTTTTAACCCTCTTTGCGCCAAAATAGATCCAGCCGATGAAAAAATATTTTTTGGATTTTTTTCTGACCTATAGGCCCTAAAGAACATGCTCAAGCAAAAACATTGAAAAAACCCATAGATTTTTTTTTTTTTTTTTTTTTTTTTTTTTTTTTTTTTTTTTTATTATTAATTACTTAACCAGTGGTGGCTTTGTGCCATGTGTGGCAAAAATGTTTTACCTCCATTTGAATACATGGTAAGCAATCGATTGTTTTTCATGGAATCATATTACATGGAATAAAAACAATGTTGCCGAAATGCACGAGTTACTATATTGAAAATAACCTCTAAAACATTTGAGATTCGAAAGTCTGAGTGCGAGTTTGTTGTCCTGTAAAAATGTTATTCCGGTCAGGTGCGCCATTTCAGATTTTCCTTTGGGGGGGGGGGGGGGGGGGGGGGGGGGGGGAGGCCCTCCAAAACTTTGGATGACCTTTTTTTTCCGTGCATCTTCAAAAAAAAATCTTTGACTAGATTTTTCGGCCACAGTGAAAATCCTTGGGGGGGGGGGGGCAATTGCCCCCCTGCCATCCCCCAAATGGCGCCACTGGTTCCGGTCGTCTTCAAAATGATTGAAACTCACCCTCGAAGATTTCTTATCAGAATTTCTAGAGTTGTAAGGGCCCCTCAAAAGATTCGGGATGCTCTGTGGGCGCCCTCAAGCGTTCTGCGTTCACCCTCAAGGCGCTCTGTGGTCGCCCTCAACGTGCTCTGTGGTCGCCCACAAGCGCTCTGTGGTCGCCCTCAAGGTGCTCTGTGGTCGCCCACAAGCGCTCTGTGGTCGCCCTCAAGTGCTCTGTGGGTGCCCTCAAAGATTCTGTGGGCGCCCTCAAAGATTCTGTGGGCGCCCTCAAAGATTCTGTGGGCGCCCTCAAAGATTCTGTGGGCGCCCTCAAAGATTCTGTGGGCGCCCTCAAAGATTCTGTGGGTACCCTCAGAAAACCTCAGAGGCCCTCAGAAATCCTGAGGGTGCCCTCAGGATTTTCTGAGGTTTTCTGAGGTTTTTTTTTACCAGGGTTCCGATAGAATCCCTTCCATATGTGCGAAAATTATTCGATAGCTCATGAGTCATTGGCGAATTTCCGCAGATATGGAGGGGTTTCTGTATGAATGAAATCTATCGGAATAAGCATACTCGATCGTCGACTAGATATAGCATTACGATACGATCTTTCATAATCAGCCCGCAGGCTGAATTTCTCGCGAACGGCTCAGTTTTCGAAAAACGCACAGACACGTGTTTGCTTATTTAGAGCTAGGGGGGTTATCTTTTAGAGGGGTTTTCATCTTCGGTGCCCCCCCGGGGGCATCACTCCATCTCCTAATAAATTGCATATTTCAAACGAGAACCCCCCATTGTTCATTGCAGATTCAGAAAGAAGGCAAAACTCTAAGACTTTCAGCGCAAACCAGATGTCAAAATCGATTTTCGTTTTCAATATATCAAACCTCAAAGTTCGATATCGGCCGATTTTCAAAACATCAAAACTCCTTCTAAAAAAGGTCGGAATTGAAAAAACTAACAGCTGAAAGTACTCTACTTCACAAGTACTTTTTAAATAAAAATACCAAGGAAATATGAACGGTTTCACTCAGAATGGGATGAACCGAATCCGCCCACGTCAAAATCTATCGATGAGAATTTGCACCAGATGTTTTTTTTGATTTTATTAGTTGATTCTCGAAATGTTGCTCCTTAAAAAAAATTATTTTAGAGATAAGTGCAGGATCAACGTTTTAAAATCTAATTCTTAAAAATCCTCCGAACGGAAAACGCTGTAGATATGCTCTCTTGGCACAAAGAAATGGTAAACAAAGTTTCATTTTTTTTTTTTTTTTTTTTTTTTTTTACAAAACTTTTTCGGCTCAGGAAGTGTACGTACAGAAGAAAAAGTGCCTGCCTACCTTGAGAATCAATGGGGCAAGATGGAAGCTAAACTATTTTCTTTCTTTCTTTCTTTTTTTTCTTTTTTTAATGGTGCTGTAAAGAACCTACCCCCCCCCCTACTCTCATCCAAATTCACAATATAGTTGCAATGCGAATAAAATAAGTCCGATCAATTTTTTGCTACGGAATTGTAAGTGGTTAAACTCCACTCTGTTTTTCACGCTGCTGTATTTAGGCGAGATTACGTTTTTAATTAAAACAAAACCTCTGTCGACATTCCAAACTCGCGTTTTACGTACCGCTTCAACGCTACCCGATCCCTCACAAAAAACACATATTTGAGCTAGGAAGAAAAAAATTGCCAGATTAAGAGATTGATTCGTTGAAACTGTCACGCACTGACATTATGTGCACTGACACCACCCTACACGAATATAAATGAACGTTACGAATTCATTGAGCCGGGTTCTAGAAAAAGTGTATATAGGTATAATGTCGGGTCTACAAGAGTATTTTATTTGCGAACAGAGTCCATCACATTTTCTTTTTTAAACTTATTTTTTTGTTTAGCATCCACGCTTTTTAACCCTAGTCTGCCAGACTGGGGTTTTTTAGACCCGACACTTCCTAAAAAGTTGAACTATTTTTTCTGTTGTCTCTAAAAACTTGTGCTTCAAAAATAGCTCTACAGAAACCTTGAAGAACTCAATTTTTGCTATAAGTAACCAAAAAAGAAATAACCATTGAAAAAACCGAAGTCACGAGAAGGTTCTTTTTTTATCACTACCCCTAAATTATTATTATTATGTGTATTTTTATTTCACCGCTTTTGCGGGTAATGATGGTGGTCCCACGGCGGGACCAAACAATGGTCCTAAGCCATGGGCCTAGGGCGGCATTTGATTACATTTGCCGCGTTATATGTTAATATTAATTGATTTTTAACACTTAATTGACTGCCTTCTTCAAACAAAAGAAGGGGGAGAGGTTATTCCCTCAGAAGGCAGATTTTGCAACCATTTGTTGCACTGCCTTGATTGAGGGACCCTTTACATTGGAGTCGAGTCTTACTACTAGTCCTGCTGTTCGGTTTTTTTTTTTTTTTTTTTTTTTTTTTTTTTTTCCCTTTTTTTCCCCTTTTTTTTCTTTTTTTTTTTCTTTCATTTAATTCTATTTTTTTTTCTCCTTCTTTCTTTTTATTCTCCCTTCTCTCTCTCTCTCTTTTTTTTTTTTTTTTTTTTTTTTTTTTTTTTTTTTTTTTTTTTTTTTTTTTTTACCGAACAGCTTACGATTTCGCCTGTATTCTTATTCGCTATTCCTTAATCTAAGACTTTTCTCAGTATAGTCGCAGTGCCTAGCACCGCGGTTTTCTGTACACTCACTAGAGACGTTTTCCCTGGTATGCAGTCCAGCCACTTTGTTAACTCCTTCGATACTATCCCGGTCGCTCCGATAACGATAGGGACTACAACGGCTTTCGTCTTCCACATTCGTTGCAGCTCAATTTGGAGACTCTTGTATTTCAATAGCTTCTCTGCTTCTTTCTCCGTTACGTTGCCATCCATTGGTATTGACACGTCTATTAAAATACATGGGCCTCCAGTTTGTTTGACCACTATATCCGGTCTGTTGGCCGGTACTGTACGGTCCGTTCTTATCGAATAGTCCCAAAGTATTGTTGTTTTCCCATCCTCTGAGGCTGTTACTGGTTTTGGACTGTGTTCATACCATTTGCTGGCTTCTATGGGTACGTTTAGGGCTTTGCATGTATCGAAATGCACCTGTGCGCATACTCTGTTGTGACGGTATGTGTACTCCTCCTTTGCCAGTATTGGGCATCCTGACATGATGTGGTCCACTGTTTCTTCGTAGGTTTTACAGAGACGGCATTTGGATGACCCGCCTTCCTTATGTATTCTTACCCTTCTATATCTGGTGGCCAACGCCTGATCTTGTGCTGCTACCACTAGACTCTCAGTCTCGCTCTTCAAATGCCCTTGGGTTAACCAAAGAACCGACTTTCTCTTGCAAATTCTTTCTTCTTCGAGTCTCTTTGGGTATTGACCATGCATAGGTTTTCTCGTCCAGTTTTCTCGTATGTTGTCACTTAATTTCGTTTTTACTCCTTGTTTTCTTTGTTCTTCAGTCTGCCCGTCCCGCGCTCGGATTCCTTCCACATTCTCTAGTTTGGCTGCTTGTTCTCGTATTGATTTAGTCTCACACTTTCTGCGATCTGTTTCAAAAACCATCTTTATTATTATTATTATTATTATTATTTTTTTTATTTTTTTTTTTAAGAAATTTTGAATTTTTTCCTTACTTACTCAAATTGATTTTTCCTTCACAGAAGGTTTTCATTGCTGACTGTTAATCTGTCTATTTTGGAGGGTTTCTTTTGACCTAAACCATTAACTTGTTCGATAAATCAGCTTCAAAAACCACGTCAAAAACCAACAATAATAACTAGGCAAAAGGCGTGGTGGTTGCATACCCATACTGTTGAAGGAACTTCATATGGGGTGAGGGACTACACAATATATACATGGTGGGTAATCTTTTAGCACTTTTAAGGCTAGTTTTATTTTAGAAATTACTAGTGTGGCGTGTGTGTTGCGTAAACTTTTAAATCCTTGGTACAAAAAAAAGTAGGTAGCATTGAGCCATATTTAGCAGTTTTAAGACTTTCTGAGCCACGCACCAAAACCGCACTAATCGAGGACTAATCCGTCGAAAGGGCGGATGTGACGAAAATCGGTTTTAATCGGGGGGGGGGGGGGGGGGGTCCCCCGACCACCTTTTGAAGTGACTAAAGAAGGACCCCATATAATATTCGGTGGTGGGGCCCCGGAATCCTTATCTACGCCACTCGCATTGTCCTCACGTCGTCGCCGTTGCGTTGGCTGGGTCTCTGCTGTTGCCATTTTCCCGTTTTTTGTACATTATTAAAGTGCTATTTCTCACGGTCGCTTCGAAATTGAACATGGAACACGCAGTAAAATGATTACCTATAGGTAGCGTTCTATAATTCATCGCGGTTTACTTACTGCATCCGTGCTGAAAAGATTAATTATCCTGTGGTGTAGCATAAGTAAATCTATGTTTATTGAAAAGTACTACTATCCATAATCTTTTCTGCATCAAGACAATATAATAATGGGATGAATTCTAGATTTTTAGATCGCTACCCTTAAGTTTAAAGTGAAAACTACCTATACAATATTATTTAAATCGCATTACCCGAGGACATTTAGAACCTTCAGCGCACAGAATAATACAATTCAGTACAGCGACTAGTGGCGCTATCTACCAGATTACCTCCGCATGCGCGCAGGCGTTTTGCCTGGCTACGGAGGTGCGTTTCCGGTTTGAATTTGTCGATGGAAGTATTTTCGCGGCTATCTATCTTGATCTGATACCAGGACTTCTGCAAAATCCCGAAGAACTCAAGTTTTGTCAGAGGAAGAGACTTTACAACAACTCCATTTCCATGTTTTGCATTTTCATGAGTTAAATAAATATACCTACATCCGATAGACCGGTCGGCTTCAAACACCGGAAACGGAAATAAACAACAAATCTTGAGAAAACAGTAAAACGCTGTTCCGGAATTATAATAGTACTGATGAGTGATGATTGGTTCATTTCGTAATCAGTGCTCCTGAGAATTAAAGTCCCTACCATGATCAAAGTAAACAGGTCGGTCCGTCCTGACCGGAAACGGGGTTGAGTGTGCCATCGCGTATATTTCGACTACCAATATGGCGGTGTAAACAAAAACGCTGACAGACTGTCTTCGAAAAGTAATTTTCCTCATGTTGTTGATCAAAATGTTCGATAAATGACTGAAACTTGTTTATTACGGTTCTAGAATGGTTCTAGAAAGAATTGAATGCCTTTTGGCTCCGTTTTATTGTTCAATAATGTGTGCTTTGTGTAAAATAATGAGTGACGATATCACCGCGTCGAGCCGTTGTCAAATTCTCATTTGCCCATTTGCCCAAAGCTTATATGTTACGTTATAAAAGTTAAAATATAATGTTGAGTGGCATGAAAATATTCCTTAGATCCTAGTGAACAAGTTTCAGTCACTTATGGGACGTTTTGATCAATCGTAAGAGAACAATTTGTATTAAACGACAGCTAGTCGGCTTTGCGCCCCCATTCTCATTTTGCCCAAAGCTGATGTATTACGTCATAAGAATAATAATATAATGTTAAGTGGCATGAAAATCTTCCTTAAATCCTAGTGAACAAGATTCAGTCACATAATGGACGTTTTGATCAATCATAAGCGAGAAATTCGTATTAAACGACAACTAGTCGGTATTTCTTCATAAGCCCCCATTATAAAAAAATTCTCATTTGGGCAAAGCTACGTATTTCGTCCCAAGTGCAGTAACATAATGTTAATATGCATGAAAATCTTCCTTATATCCCAGTGAACAAGATTCAGTCACATATTGGACGTTTTGATCAACCATAAGAGAGAAATTCGGATTTAACGAGAACTAGTCGGCATTTCTCCATAAGCTTCAATGTTAAAAAAAATCGCCTCTTGGGCAAAGCTGCCGTAGTGCAAACATAGGTGTTGGCGTTTCCGGTGAATCGCTATCGGACCGACCTGTTTACTTAGATCATGGTCCCTACTGAGAATCACTATTCACTATTTTTTAGCTTTGTCTTTGATTTTAGCCAAAGACATTGAAGCAAGATTCAATGTCTCCAGGGCTGCCATATCGCGTATAATCGTATCCTCCGCGTATAATTTTGAGTTTTGGATACCAGACAGCGTATCCTGGAAAATTGCGTATAATTTCGAAAATTTCGAATTTTCGTTAAAAAATAGCAAAAAATTTGACGGAGATTATTTTCTTCGGCCTAGGATAGAGTTACGATGTATGAAAGTCGCGTATCCAACGCGTACAATTTCAATTTTTGGGTACCAGCCCGCGTATCCTAGAAAATTGCGTATAGTTTAGAATCAAGCGTACAATCGGCGTACTTTTTCGAAATCTTCGTCTCTATGCACCAAAAATTTCAACTAAATTTGTATGAGTAAATCAAAATCTTTGAACAGTGAATACAGAAAAGTCAGCTGCAGGTCTTAGAAAATTGGTGAAAATTCGTATAATTTGCATATAATTTGGAAAATTCACATAATTAGAGTGTAAATTGGAAAATTTTGTGTAATTTGCGTATAATTTGTGCAAAATTTCTCATTTGCGTATATTCTGACGAGCGTATCTTGCGGCGTACTATTTCTTGAAATTCGTACTAGACTGGATACGATTGTGCGTATCTTTTGAAATCGGCTCGCGGCAGCCCTGAATGTCTCTGATTGAGTGATTTTAGCACTGTGACAGATGCAGCGAGGGCCTTGAAAGCTGTAAGGTGGAACTGAACGAAAGCGCGAGGGACTTATTCTAATTATTGGAGCAACTAGAAACTGTATTTACTCAAAGATGGATGGGTAAGTACGCCAGTACAACACTTCAAAATAACGAGTGAGAATTAAAAGTTTAAGAAATAACCTGCAAAATAACGGCGGAGGAGAATGTTAGAAGGCATCATCGTGATTTTCGAAAAATAGCATCCTAATGTGTTGACAAATTTGTAACGAAATCTAGTTAAGTACGTACTTATAGATATTGCAATATTGGTGACACTTTAAAATTCGTCTTCCTTCAAGTCTTTTGAACTTCCTGCAAAGAGATTAATGATCCGCTATAGAGTTAGATGAAGCGATGGATTTTCAGTAAAACAATATCGATGGCATTTTATTAGCTAATCATTAATTCTCACTCGCTACTTCCTGAAGTTTTAGTGTGTTTATCATCTGCTGTTAGAGATATTCGATTCATAGGCCGCTGATACATTACTGCACTAGTTCAGAAAATATCAAGGATTTTTGCTGGCTGTGATTCTGTATCTAAAACTGTCTCAAACCCATCCTTCATTAAACCCCAGAAATTATTAAGGATACAGCCAAGAATGCTAGACCACAGTGGCTAGCTTATTTGTTACCTACCTACATTTTTGACCAGTAAACCACATTATTTCTTGCACTTTTGGCGATTTGGCGGAAGATGGATCACAATAAATTGACCCGCATTTACATACCTATGCATGAATAATGTTGCGTTTTTGTACCACCTTACAAAATTTCCAAGAGTCAAATGTCAAGCAATTTAAGCCAACTCTCAAAGAAAAATTGGGATATTTGTGCACCTTTTTGTCTTACTAGAAGATGAATTCTTGGTTTTTTTTTGTTTCCTACCTATACTTCAATCAATTTGAATGTTATAGATCATACCTATAGCGGTAACATGGATACCTACTGCGGCATAGTCATCCTTCAGTAAAAACTAACATGAGTGACGAAAGTTAGCATTTTAAGGAGCAGGTTGTAACAAGTAACGTTGCCTACTTCCGAAATGCATCAGTGTTCATCGGTGCGCAGTTTGTCAACCAAGAGTTTCGACATGTAGCAAATCAACCGCTCACCAATGTGCATTTCGGAAGCAGGCACCGCTACTATCAGAACCTGATAGGTACCAACTCAAAATGATGAGCTCTAGTATAAGTTACTTGCTAATTAGCACTTTTGAAAGCGGAGAGGGAATTTTCTTGTTTCTTCAAGCAATATCCTGAATTCCCTCCTTTCTTTCTATCATTTTGTTCATCCATTTGTTTATCAAATTATTTTTCTCTGCAACAGTGACGACTCTTACGAGGAGGATAACCCAGCAAACCTGTCTGCTTTGACAAATGAAACAGAAGTTCAAACATATTGCAACCCTAAAAATACTCAACGTTTAATTTCTACACCGTCAACAGCTACTGGTTGGACAGCTTTTGAACCAGAGTGTGTTTTAAGAGAATCTGCCTCCACCGCATCTACTCTGCATCGAAGTACAACAACTTCCAACGAATCATCGGCTCAAGATGATGTAAGTGAGCCCACAAATTAATTAATTAAAACTAATTAAATAAAATAATAAATTAAACTAATTAAATCAACTTTTCCCTGCTCCCTTGGAGGCAGAGGTGGAGGACCGAGGAATTACTTGATGACTGCCCCCCCCCCCCCTGGTTAAAAAAATATGAAGTTAACGAGGCAGAAATACATCACAGCCAGTGGTGCAGTATTTGCCATTTCTCTCCTTTCACCATTAAATTACTCATATTAGACAAAGGGTAGATAGAGGCACACAACCTTGTCCTTTTATCCGAGCTGCCGTTGTGCATATAATTAATGACATTTTCCAATTCACCAAGAAAAAATAAAAGAAAAGTTGAAACTTACTAACGTTTTGGTAGTCAAGCATCAGAGATAGTTGGCATTTCTTCTAGTAATCAAAGCAAACTTCTGCGCTCTATGTGCATTCTTAACTGTCAAAACTTTAGCGTTTGCTACTGCAGATATAAGTGCCCACAAATAAGATCAGCATTAGACCCACATTGACTATGACTACGACTATGATCTATAAAATTCCTGCTGTGATTTCCTCAGGTCATTCTGTCGGTATTTTGGAAGAAAGGGAAATTGGGAGCAGCAATTTACACTGTCGAGACCTCTACGGTAAGTTGGAGAAAAAAATTATTTGTTTAAACAACTATTTTAACTTATCGCTTTAACAAAACTATCTTATAAAAAAACCAGTTATCTTAGTCAGGTGTCAAAGATAAATGAAAAAAAAGGTGGGGGGAGGGGGGAAGGGGGACAATGAGAAAGAAGAAATGAGGATGCACTTTACAAATCCTAATAAGAGAGAGAGACTGACATAGATTAAGGCAATTGAAGAGATGATACCGGCGCGGTGAGACTAAGACGTAGACAAAAAACTGACATTGAAAGTTAAAAGGGAACGGAGACGTGAAGTGCGCGTGGTGTGGCGATATCATTGCGATAAGTAAGTACATTTAAAACGGATAAATACGCAAAAGCGAATGAATATGCATGAACACGACACCTGACACCATGTTATATTAAGTTTCAACTTAATATTAGGACAGAAGATTGATTGAGATCTAAGAGGATAGTTAAAATAATAAAAGACAAGATATAGACGTCGACTGACATGATGAGAGTGTATTGCGAATAATGAAAAAGGTTCCCAACAGGGAGTCACACCTAGCAAGGCAATAGTCCTCTACCAAACACACTGATGACTGCACTACCAACATAATATAAATATACTAGATCACAATTTATAACAATTACGTCTCATTGATCAGAGCCTAACAAAAATTTACCTAATTCTTCTTACAGATTCACGTACTGAATGATACTGCTGAAATTGGTCCTGATTATAAAATTTTACAAGTGCTCTTTCGACAACTTTGTCCAACGTAAGCCATCTAATATATTTTATACCTCATTATAGAGATTCCTATTTTTGTATTTCTTATGTGCGATAGTATAGGTACATTTGTGCTGAATGAATATCAGACCAATGACCTGTAATCATTGCTCGATTATCATTGATTCTCAGCAAAACGGCTGAATAGAAAAAAGCTGGCTTGGATTCCGGTCGGGATCCAAAATTTTCAAAATTGAGCAAAGATCAGAGTCGAGAGTGTAGAAAAAAATCTTTCATTAAAGAAAAAAGCTAAAGATCTGTCAATTGAAAAACTTTTCTGGGTCAATTCATGATGGTTGCAAGATCAAAAATTAATTGAATAAAAACAGTTGCGTAGGTAGTAAGAGGACAAGGACTGTCTAAAATGAGTGAACCATGTAAATGAATGAAACTTGAAAATTCTCCAAAGATTACGGTCTAGGTGCGCCTACACTTCTGAAACAAGCTCTACCTGGATACCCTAATTAATTTGATTAATTTTAATGTATCATTAGTGTATTCATTTTTTTTTTTTCTATTTTTTTTTTGCAACACCTCCATCGACATCAATTTTAAATACACATTGATTATTGTTTGTTAATTTTTAATTATAGTCGTTCAATAATTTTCTTTCGAATTTAGCCATATTGTAACAACTGGGTCCCAACCTCAAGATTTTATGAGCGCCATCAAAGAATTAGCGAACACTGGGAACGATCAAACTCTTTCACCTACGAGCTTGCCTGTGCCGAACAAATTACATTTCTTACCAAGTCAAGAATTTAGTAAGTTCCAGTCTTTTTACTTTCCATAACCCTGCCGATTTCCTTAATGGGGCTGTTGCACACTTTTGCTGTAAGCAATTCATTAGTCAATACTGGTGAAAAAACCTCCAAAAAAATGATGACAGCACTAAAAACTTCCAAAATCCACTCCTAAACTCCTCAATAAATGCTTTTATTTGCGCAAGTGTAGTGGTGGCTTAGGGCAGTAACAATGGGAGATTCCCATCTAACAATACTGTAACTCCATCAAGAAGTGACCAATGAGAGACGACTTTCATTTGACACCAGTGTCACTGGGTGTCACGATACCATTCATCGGATGTGGATCACCTACTCTGATGACTAATTACTCTATGAATCATCCTTGTCAGCGTAGAGAGAGAGGTGAAATTAAGATAGGAATCTCCCACTATTACTGCAGTATGCCACCATTACACTCGCGCAAATAAAAGCGTTCATAGAGTTTAGGAGTGGATTTCGGAAGTTTTTAGTGCTACCATCGTTTTTTTTTGGAGGTTTTTACACCAGTAACGCTTATCTATGCACTTACAGCAAAAAAATGCAACAGCCCCATTTGCGGTGAGAAATAACTAATTAAATACCTCTAACTGGCCAAAATGGTTGCTCATCGTTGACAGAGAATCAGAATTACAAAAACTTGCATTTAATTGCACAATCATATTTCCTAAAACAGAAATAACCAAGGTCGAGATTGATCATTTTCAATAGGATATTCTACTGATAATTGAAAAGGCTCACCCGAAAACGTCTGGTGTCCAAAAGATTTTTATTGAGGAGACAAATATAAAAAAAATTAAAAAATTAGCAAATTGAAAAATAAAAAACTAAAGAAAACTGCCAAGGCAATAAAAAATAGAAGCAAGAAGCCGAGAAACGAGTCTGATCAGGACTTATACAGACGCAGCATCCTCTTAAGAGTGATGTACACACACAAAGTCAAATATAAGGAAAATGGACGATAGACGTTTTCGCATGAGCCTGTTCAATTGTCTAGTATGCCCTACTTCCTAATGATAGGTACTATGACTTTCAAAAGAAAGTACTTACCCTGGTTGAAATTTTAACCATTTTAAATCTCAGTAACCTTTAAACAATTTTGCGGCTTTCAAGTGTTTAAGAACTAAACAGAAAGACTCTTTAAAGTAAGTCATGAAAAATCGAGAATTCTATAGAAAACAACAGAACAATTGAACAGTAAGAATTTCAATTGGGGTACTTTCTTTTTAAAGTCATAGTGCATAACTCTTTGAAATTATCATTCACAGACTCACATAAGGCAACCTCAGGGCCGAACTATCCATCAGACAGACTAGGCTGTAGCCTTGGGCGGAAGATTTTTAGGGACACAAAATTTTGAGGGACTGCTTTTATTGAGGCTAAAAAACCCTACTATTACAAGGAGAAGGACTCAAAAAAAGTGAAAAAGAAAAAAAAATCTCACATTTTTTTTGACAAAGGTTGAAAACTTTGAATCCATGGGCACATGTAAAAATTTGAACAGGCTCATGCAAAAACGTCTGTTGTCCATTTTTTTTATACTTGAATTTGTAAGCATACATCACTTAAGTCCTGATCAGACTTGTTCCTCGGCTTCTTCCTCCTGTTTTCCTTGTCTTTGCAGTTTTCGTCAATTTTTTATTTTTTAATTTGCTATTTTTTATATTTGTCTTCTCCATAAAAATATTTTGGACATCGGACGTTTTCGCTTGAGCCTGTTCATTTAGTCTAGAGCGCTAGATAATTTTAATCAGGGTCTGGCAACCTACCTATGTTTAGATCTTATAAGCATATTTTACACCAATTTGATCATTCTTTCATTTCTTTTCTATAATTCAGAGTATGAAGTTTGCAAACACCGAATTGCTTTGATGAAAGTATCCTCCTTCCCTCCAAATGCTTCAGACGCAGAAAAATTGATTTACTTACAATCAATCGTTGATCTAAGCTCTGAGGCTCTTGTTAGTGCTTTAGGAGCTCTTTTGTCGTTTCTAGACAAATCTATGACAAGGCTCACTCTTCAGAGACAGCAGACTTATGTATTGGCGATATATAACTTAAACTTGTAAGACAACTCCTTATTTCCAGGCTGAATCTATGATTCGTGACCGAATGAAAGCAGCATCTCAAATAAGTAGTTACTTAAGGTGATTCTTCACCGTTTAGTGCCGATTTCTGCCACCAGAACGCTACTGTTCGATTAATGTCAAATATGACAGGCCGAAAGTAATTTATGTTTAAGGAAATGAAGTGTCAGTTACTAGATAATCATCTGAAGAATGTCTCGGCAAAATATCTTGTCAGTACATAACTTCAAAAATAAGGCTAAAAGTACCAAAAAATGGAATATCGCAAATCGATTCTTGTATCGAAATGCGATAGTTCATTTCAGCCTTACTTTTGAACAGAGGCGGACTGGCCCACCGGGACACCGGGAAATTTCCCGGTGGGCCGCGGCCCTTTAGGGCCGGTTGGATCGTGAGAGGGAAAAAAATAAGAAAAAAAGAGAAAAAAAAGGAAGAAAGAAAGGAAGAAAAAAAGGAAGAAAGGAAGAAAAAAGGAAAAAAGAAGAGAGAGAGGAAGAAAAAAGGAAAAAAGAAGATAGAGAGGAAGAAAAAAGAAGGAAAAAACCAGAGACAAAGGTAAAAGTGAGGCCGGGCATGTATTTGTACTTGGTAAATTTGGGCTGCGGGCCAGTCATTCGATTTTTTAGGGCCGGGCCGATCATTCGAATAGGGCCGGACCGGGCCGATCATTCATTCGATTTTTTCGGGCCGGGCCGGGTTGATCATTCGATTTTTTAGGGCCGATCCGATCATTCGATACTTCAGGGTCGGGCTGGGCCGCTCATTCAAAACGTCAGGGCCGGGCCGGGCCGGTTATTACTCAATACGTTTTGGACGGGCCGGGCCAATCCGATAAATTCGGGTCCGGCCGGGGCGGGCCATTCATTCGTTTTATGTGGGTCTGACCGGGCCGGGCCGATCATTCGCTTCATTAGGGCTGGAACGAAAGCAGAGAGGAAATATTTCAGAATGTTTAGGTAGCCTTGAAAACGGGCTTTTCTTTTTTTTACTTTTTTATATTTAAGGAGGTATTTCGATGCACGTTTGTTTCCTCGGCTTGATGACGATGACGGTGCCCGAAGGCGTGGCTCTTATCGTCATCAAGTCGAAAATTCATCTTGCTGAAATCGCACCTAAAACATAACAAAACAAAAAACAAAACGAAAAACCAAAAAAAAACAAAAAAAAATACAAGAAACAAAACAAAAAAATGATAATGGAGGCTTTTCTATTGTCACTAATTGATAAAATGGCAGTCTCTACCCTACAAAAACGCAGAGAGTCAGCGATCATATGATAATGAAATTGATGACCCAAACATGCTTCAGATTGTTGTTTTTGACTGTGAAAATACCAAAATTTTCTCGGGGAGCAGACCCCCCTCTCAACTCCCCTAGGTGGGGGGTGTCCCCCCCCCACATCCACCATATGGGCCGGTCCAAAGTTGGTTTCCCGGTCCGAATTTGGGGGCCAGTCCGCCTCTGCTTTTGAAGTTATTGACTAGATATTTTGCACGGACGTTCTTCAGATGATTATCTAGTAACTGACACTCCGTTTTCTTAAATATATTTTACTTTCGGCCTGTAATTTGACATTACGCGAACAGTAGGGCTCTGGTGGCAGAAATCTGCACTAAACGCTGAAGAATCACTGTAACTTTTGGGATTCCAAAAATTAAAAAATAATTTCAACCTTACAACTTTTTTGTACAAAAGGTTTTATAAGTTCATCACACATAATCTGATGTAGATTTTCAAGGAGAGTTCTGTTAATTTGATGCTTTTGTGCTAAATAATTTATTTTGTTCCCTGTGAAGAAAAAATTGAACTTTTTTTTAAATGGAAACATGATGGAATGGAATAAAATTAGAAGAAGCAGAAGCAAAGAGTGACGAGAATTCTGAAGTAATGATAACATCACTATGACATAAATGAACGTGAAGGAGTGGAATAAAATTGATAGAAACAGGAGTGCAAGGTGACGAGAATTCTGAAGTTATAACAACATCACTATAAGATAAATAAACATGATGGAGTGGAATGAATTGAATGAAACAGGAGTGCAGAGTGACAAAATTCTGAAGTTAAAATAACATCGCACCATTGTACAAGTATTTTAAGGGAATGAATGGTTTTTTGAAATTGGATTGAGCGATGTTTTCTGACATTTTAGATAGGTATCAGACAGATTAATTTTGTTTAATTTACCCTCTGAAAATTTCCCAATCCCTGTTTTTTCCAGAAACAACTATGTCTCAATTTCTGCTGGAACTTACAAGGCATTGCAAATTTTTCCTGTGCCTTACAAGGTGAAAACAAGCTGTGGTGTTCGAGAGGAAATGAATCTTCTAAAACTTTATGACCGTTGTCAGACTAGGATGGGCTCTAAACGCTTAAGGTGCTGCTTGTTTCATTTTTTAAATTTCTCAAATTCAAAGGTTATCAAAATTTCCAATTTTTTTTTTTTTTTTTTTAAGCACTTAATCTAGTAAACTGGATTACATTCAGCAAAAAGAACCAAAGCTTAATTGATTTTATTGTATGAAAAGGGGGTTCAAAGTTTAAGCACAAGACCTACTTAGCAATAAAAAAAAAGGTATTTTAAAGTGTCCAACATTTGCAATTTACTTTGCAGCATGAAAATTTTTTGTGACATTACATAACCAGTGATATTCAGCTGAATTGAATTGGTTCATGCGAAATTGTCCAATATTCAAATTATTTTTTATTGAGAAGACAAATGTAAAAAAAAACAAGCTGCGACTTCGAACACATTGGTGTTAGAAAACATAATTAAAAAGCCGTTAGAGTTCACCCAACCTGTAGTTAAAGAGAAATCGAGAACAAGAACAAAAATTCGATTTTTTTTTGTGCAAAACATTCTCAAATGTTACTTGTCATATGGGAAAAAAAAAGAGACAAAAAACACTGAACTCTGTGCAATATACTCGACACCATCAAAATCTAAATCAAAAGTTTGGGTCTGAACCTGGGTGCGGCAAGTAGGAGGAGAGTAGGGCCACTATGGACGATCTTAGAACGAACCCTCTAAATTTTCCATCATAAAAAAAAAAAAAATTTTCTGGCAAAAGTTCCGGTCTGAACCTGGTTGCGGTGAAAGGAGCCACTGTGCGATGGGACAGGACTCGTGAAAGCACCATCATTAAGCGCTAGTGTAAAGAAATCCGAGGTCAGTTGATGCATCCTGTTTATGTAACATTCCCCGAAATCTCACACCATCGAGCAAGAGTAAGCATTTACGAAAAATGGTCTTTGAGACCACTATTACTTGTACTAGTATGAGTGCCATGGTTTTTTAGCTCCATAAGGTTTGCTGGGAATTGAAGATGAAAACAAAACATTGTTTTTAACAATGTTAAAAAAGAACACCAAGAGACATAGGAGCAAAAAGTAGTTGAACAAGTCTGTTCAGTAGAGGTGGTTTCAGAAGTGTAGGTGCACCCAGACCAATAATCTTTGGAATTTGTCAACATTATTTCTCTTGTTTCAAAATAAAATTGAATTCGAGCATTGGCTTTTCATTGAGGAACACTTAAAAATTAACAGTTCAAAGTCAAAGGCAAGTTTTGTTTAGTTTTAAAGGAATGAAAATTGAAAAGTCACCAAAGATTATGGTCTAGGTGCGCCTACCTACACTTCTGAAACGAGCTCTACTTACACAGATGCAGCTTCTTCTTAAGAGTGATGTACGCTTACAAAGTCGATTATAAAAAAATGGACTACAAACATGTTTACATGAGCAGTAATTAGCTCCCTTAATTTAAACAAGTATTCCTTGTTTTCTTCCAGTATGATTTTTTTTTTTTTTTTTCCAAAAGATAGTACTTTATTGATTGATATTTTTTGCAATTCGTGTCTCTTTCAGACATTTTTTATCTCTTCCAACAACTAATCGCCAGGAGCTAGAGAAACGGCATCAAGTCATACGATTTCTTTTGATTCTTGACAACTCACCACTTGTCAGCAGTATCATAAGTTGTTTAAAGGGAATAAGTAACATTGCGGTAAGTGTTTGGGGATTTACTGTGACACTATAGTCGCAGTTAAATATTTGTTTATTCAACCTTTTCCTATTGCTATTACTTACGAAACTATGGAAAGTGTTTTCATTGCATTATCTACAACTGTTTTTTAGCAAATATATTACAATGTAGAGGCACCCTCTGCTGCCAATGTAAGTTAAGTGAAGGCTACGTTCACTTGGATTCCAGGATTTGCTTTAGATTCCATTTCTCGTGTTGTATTAAGTATTTTGGGAAAGTAATGGAGCATGTTTCTTAAAAACAGTTAGGTAGATTTGCTTTAAAATTTTTATTTGAAGTCATTTTATGCTTTCATCAAGAGGTTGGTCCATCAAGTCGCCGTTGCACCAGAGCTGTCATTTCGCGTATAATTAATGACATTCTCCAATTCACCAATGATTCCACTGGTTGAGAAAAGATTACAGAGTTTAGTTCAGTGTATGACTGTACTGCACGAAATTACTCTGATCTGTAATATTTTCTCAATCGGTGGAAACGCGGTTAATTAATTAAAATAACTGCAAGTTTTTTTAAAGTCATCGACGACCCCACCGATTGACAAAAGATTACAGCTACAAGTTTTTTTTTTTTTTGTATTATAGTCATACACTGAACTAAACTGTGTAATCTTTTCTCAACCGGTGGAATCATCAGTGAACTGAAAAATACCATTAATTATATGCAAAACAGCAGCTCTGCGTGGTACAATATATACCTAAAGATTATACTAAAACTACAAGCAAATGGCTGGCTTAGTGGTACAGAACTGGGCTGCAGAGTGCGCTGCCCCCGGTTTAAGTACTGTGCTTGCCTATTTATTTTTTGGAATCAGTTTTCCCCAATTTACGAAATTGCTTTGATGGAAACGATGAATATTGCACCTCCATTAATGTCTAGGTAAGAAACCCAAGTTTTTCACTCAAAATTGAGGTTCAGCAAGGTTAGCGAATCATTTGTTAATCAGTTTCGCTGCATCTTGGGCTTTATGGATATTCTGAGACTTGAACGGAACAATTATAACTAATATTCAAAGAGCTCAATATCAAAAATATTGTAAACAAAACTACAGTCCTATCGCGCCACGCTTCACCAACACAAAAATTGAATTGGAGTTCCCCTGCTGCCCTGCTTGTTTTTTTGTTTTTTTTTCTCCTTTTTTCTTATTTTCTCTTGTTTTTTCCTACTGATTAGATCCTTGATAAATATTTTCTTTTTTCCTCTTCTGTCTGTGTCTAGACCATCATAACAAGGATGAAGATGGTGCGAGCCTCTGTGGCTCAATGGAAATCATTATATAAGGTAAACAGGAACAAAAATTTTGCTCAAGACTTTGAGCGTCTTCTTTCGCCCACCAGTTACAACTATAACTAAAAACTCCTCCTTTTATCAGAGACAAATAGAGACGGAGCACTGTGCGAAAATACATAAGGCAGATTTGCAGCACGCTGAATTCTTGCGGATTCAACAAAACAGCAGTCAACACCCCTCTGATAACACAGAGTGTTGAACGGTGACATTCGGAAAACACGGGGGGGATGGGCTGGGAAGTGAAGAGGAGGGTGCTCACCATTCTATACCTTGCGATATCAGAAGGGTGTTGACTGTTGTTTTGTTGAATCCGAGAGAATTCAGCGAGCCTCTGTTGCAGCCAGTTGGTACTCCGTCTCTATTTGTCTCTGCCTTTTATCCACCAGTGATTTCATAATAGGAACCGTGGTTGTCAACCAACTCAATCTCTTATCCACCAAGTGACAGTGGGTAGCCAACGAGGTTTCTGGTTGGTTCCCGGTTTTTTGTGCTGAATTCCTGTGAAATTATGAAATGTAACGAGTTGTTTTTGTTTGAGTCGAGAATCCCAAGTCTCAACAATGATTGTAATGTGTGTTTTCCATAAAGCACAACAATTTTCAGTGAAAATAATTTATTATTTTGTTTGTTAAGTATTAAACAAAACATAACAAACAACCAAGAACAACCAGCACGTTCTTTTATTCACTAGCAGTTTCTCGGTTATGACGGCATTAATATAACCAGTAAATAATAGAAAGGTGCTCTTTGTACTTTCATTTTATTTTCATTAAATGAGTTCCATTCATTATTATTCAACTCGTGTTGAACAATGTTCAGTAAATAAATGTCAGGTTTGAAGTTTTCTTGTGATTTTAACGATTCAATTTCTTGGCTGTTTCTGCGACAGTTTTTGATAGGATTGAAATGTAGAGGAACCTTAGCAAAATCCTTGTATAGAACCTGACAGTCTAATGTCAACTTAAGTGTTGTTTTAACGTAAGTCATGACATGTACTAAAGCGGATTGGCTCCATTATACCAAAAGAAATAAATAAATAAATAAAATCTAGAGGTAAAACTGTTGGACTTGTTACATTGTTGCCAAGTAACAATTACCTTACTTTTAAACACAAAAAGGTCTTTATTTCAAAGCCCTGGATAAATTCAAGGTGAAAAATTCAGACTCTAATTGTAACGCTTGTTTCCAATGATCATAAAAAAGTCTGGATTGATTCACCCCAGATGTTATAAATGAGTTGATAAAATGTTGTCACATTTCAGACTATGTACAATGCTGTTCAAATTGGAGAGATGTGCGCTGCCGAGACTGCAGATCTTGAACTGTTTCAAAAGGTTGGTCGATATCCTTAAATTACACTAATAGGACTATTGTGGACAACTTGAGTTGATAGGGAACATTTAAATAACATTTCATCAAAGTAAATGTAGAATCCCTCCAAGCCTGCTTTTAAATTATCAATGAGAACTTTCTTTTTATATGAGTAACCTCCTTAGAAATAAATGGCGACCGATGAGTGCATTTTTGTGATTGTTGACTAACCGTTGACTTCACACTAAAACTGTCTATTTAAAATTATAAAAAGTTTATTAAAGTTTACCTTTCTTAGAATTACGTTTGAAATTTTCCAACTTTTACTTTTCTCTTCGGAAATCATCATAAATGTTTGAATTTTTACTTGCCCCAACTGTCTCTAAATAACTTTGACTTGAATGTTGTAGATAACAAGCTGTTTGAATGAAGATCTGTACTTTGTTGTTGAATGCATTCCAAAAATTATGGATTTCCGAGAGTCAGAAAATCAAGAGAAATTTGTCGTCAATGCGGATATTTGTCCAGAGCTTGATGAGTGTACGTACAACTTAAATTCAATTGTCTATTGTTTGAGCAAAAACAGATTTTTATTATTTTTTTTTCTTAATTAAATACATAAAAATGGAGGTTTTTCGGGGGATTAGTTAAACTCGAAAAACAAGGAAGTTTAGTTGTATTTTCTTTCGTTGTCGGCAAAGCCCGAAGTTCATTGCCAAAATTTTTCCTCTGCTCAATCACAAAAAACTGTTAAAAGTTGAGTAAGTTCACATGATGACCCCTTGACGCGCGACAAACGATCTGTCATCAGTAAATCAAAAAATTTGACAAACTCCTGAGTTGGTCAACGTTGATGGCCATTGCCCGTGCAGTGTTGTCACACTGTGAAATTAAATTAATAATTAAATGGGGCTCTTGCAAAATTTGGTTACAGAGGACTGAAGAGTTGTCTAAAAAAACCTGTAAAAATGACGATGAGTTCTCAAAAATCACAAAATTCAGTCTCAAAGTCGGGCTTAATGACAGAGAAACGCAGGTATCATGGGAGATTCCTATCTAATTTGAGACATATCTCTGTGTTTCCGTATAAAAAGTGACAAATTAGACAGGAATCTCCCATGATATCTGCGTTGCACCACCATTACGATCTTACCATTACAGCAGTTCTGTGAGTTTATTACTGAACTTTAGACTTTTTTAGTGTGATTTTTGCTGGTTTTGCTGGTTTTCGCATCAGATTGGAATATTTATTTGCTCACAGCAAAAGTTTGCATGAGCCCTATTGAACTCCGTCCACTTCTGATGGCCATCAGTGAAGCAAAATGAAAGACATTAGTACAACCCAGGCAAGTGCTTTATTGTGAATTCATAAATCTAATTACTCTGTAGATAACATTTAGAAATGATTCTTATTACAGTGAAAGAACACCATAGAAAAATACCAATTGTTATGACAGAAGTAGCGAAACAAGAACTAAATGATTTGCCAGAATATATTCGAACTTGCTCGATCATTTACATTCCGGAGATTGGATACCTCCTCACAACTCCGTTTTGGAAAGAAACAATGGACGAAGATGATTTCTTAGTTCCAGGGCTGGAGCATAAGGTAACCCAGTTAACATTTTGTTTTAACAAATTCTTCATGGAGTTTGTTTCTGAATTGCAGGCATAGCTTACTGATATAATCTTTGACGAAATTTTCCTTTTCATTCGTTCAAATAAAAGAAATACTTGCCCATAACTTTGACCTGTTTATTTAAAAGCGTTCCTCAATGAAAAGCCAACTCCTAAATTAATTTGCATGTATTTTTATTATAACATAAAGAGAAATAATTCCAAAGATTATCAGTCCACACGTGTCTACACTTCTGGAAGGACCTCTAACACTCAATTTAAAATTGTGAGGATTAGAAAAGCTATGCTTGTAGGTATTCAGCAAGAAATGGGTGGTCTGTGAATTAAAAAAAAGGGAGAGGGATAAAATTTTATGACCTTTTTTTTTACCTTTCATTGCACCCTTTTCCAAAAACAATCCCCACCCCCTCCAAGACCACTTTGCAAATGTGGCAAGACGAAAGTTTGAAACGCTTGAAGAAGAAAAAAATTCCCTACAGCTACAATGTAGTTTATTCGCATTGTCAAAAGTCTTGGAGACTTCAACTGACTAAGCTGATAAATCTTTGTTACCAAAATAGCCAGAGCAAAGAAACAGTTTTTTTTTTTTTTTTTTTTTTTTTTTTTTTTTAAGGGACCGAGTCTTTTGAATTTTTATTTCTCGCACTTTCCACTTGATAAGATCTCATGTTTAACGTTTATCACTTTAAGGCTGTATTCATAATGATTAAAATATCTGCTCTGGTTTTCAGTTCAACAGTCATTCTACAGCTCACTTCAAAAGTGCAAGGTGCAAAGGTGAGTCTTGACTTTTTTTCATTTGATTTAGTGCCTGATGGTATCAGGGTTTCCACAAAAAATATACTGTGGAAAATCTTCAAAGGAGTCAGGGAAGAAAAATAACACGGTTTTTACAGTCAAATGATGCTGTCATAAAATCATTCAACTAAGTGGCAAAGCGTGCAATCGGTCGATGTTGCATTATATCTATTTAAGTTTTAAACCAATAAAAAAAGTCAAATTTGAGAGTGCTCACTGCACGCGAGAGCTGGGCAAACAGGAGTGTAATCGATTACACGATTACCAAGTAATCGATAATCGTCAAACCTTTGGATGGCAATTAAAGCTAGTCTTCACAGATTTAAAATGAACTTTAGGGTCGTTTCAATAAGATCTAATTCTTCTGCAACTAATATGATGGGTGACTCATAAAAAATTAGCTCTGATTATTGTAAAATTACCCTCCGAAATAACAACCATTACAATTATTCAGGAATTGTGTAATCGAGTACCACCGGGTAATTTTGTAATTGATTACCACCCCCATTTGCCCAACTCTGCTGCACAAGGGTGCAGAATGTTCTTCTCCTCCCTAATTTACACACAAACCAAAATTGCTTTCACAATCTGAAACTACCCCAGCTTCCACATTGACTACCTTTTTCCAAAAGCGCTTCCACAATAAATTGACAACCTTTTTGCTAAAGTGCCTCTGAAATCCATTTGAAATAGAAAGGAGTGCGAAATTGTAAGGTTTTTCTTAAGATGATTTTTTAAAATAGAAAAACAATTTTTCTTTTTCTTTTTGATTTTGGTGGAGCCTCCACAATTTACATGCGATTCTAGAATTGCGTGATCGTGAACATTCTGCAGCCCTGCTGCTGCGCAACCCTTAGTTCAACATTTTTCAAAGGTTTAAATGGACAAAGTGAATCGTTCTTAATTTGCTTTGCTGGCAAAAAACCTGTCCTTTGTACCTGAGTTTCTCAAGGGACTCATGTTTGTGCAATTTTTTAATTTCTTTTCGGGGATTGATCTGAGTATAGACCCTACAGCAACTGACACGCTCAAAAAGTTTGTTTTAATATTTTTAGAACTTGATGAAGTTTTGGGTGACAGCCAATTAGCCATTGTTGAAAAAGAAGCCCAAATCATGCTCCAGCTTATTCAGTTCATTGAAGTCCAGCTTCCATGTTTGCAGAAGTTACTGGACTGCATTGTTGAACTTGACTGGTAAGAGAGGTATTTGACAGTATTACATCAATATTTGACAGCATTACAGTAGAATCCCCTTAACTCGAATCGTCAGGGGCCTCCAAAAAAATTTGAGTTAGCGCTAGCTTCGAGTTAACCGATTCTCGCTTTAACTCCAATTTGCGTAAAAATCTAGATAAAAAATAAGGTATCGTTTGAGACATATTTCGAAAAGATCCGTGAGTACTCAAAACAGGGGCGAACTTTGCTTTCGCTCTTTTGTCGGAGATGCATGGTGAAGAAAGGGGACGGACCCGGGTGGTGGGGGAGAGGGAGGATCCAAGGCACGCTCATGAAAACAAGTTGAGGGGGAGAGACATTTGTTTACCAATCAACACCATTACATTAGAAGGGCAAGGAAGAGAAGTAATTCTCGAATTTTCGAGTTATCCGAGGTCGAGTTAAGGGGATTCTACTGGACTTAGATCAATATTTGACAGTTGACAGTTAAAAAGTCCGTTGAACATTAGTCTTAATTTTGAAACAACCAACATTCTAACGCAAACTTGTGAACGAGCGGAGTCCAGTGGCGGCGCGTGCAATCTGGCAACAACAGCTTCTCTCCATTTAAACCTATGTAAAACAATCGATCTTCAGGAGGTGAAATTGCACCCCCAAGATATCGACACTTTTGCATAGGATTAAATGGAAAATTTGCATAGTTGCCAAATTGCACGAGCCGCTACTAGCGGAGTCTCAGGGTCAAGTAAAGTATAATCCTGGAAAATCCCATTTAGGTCTTTTGGAAAACATCTTTCAAATACTAGCAGGCTTTCTTCCAAAAGATCCTTGTATTGTGAATATGCAAGTATTGCAAAAGGTATCCCTAAAGTACAAAGACTGATGCTAACTTAACTCATCAGTGAAGTACTATGACCATCAAAAGAAAGTCCCCTGGTCGAAATTTTGACTCTTTTAAATTTCGGCACCCTTTAAGCAATTTTGTAGCTTTCAAGTATTTAAAGACTAATCAAAATGCCCCTTTCAGAGTACGTCATGAAAAATTGATACTTCTTTTGGAAAGAACAGGGAAATTTAACTACGTATAAGAATTTTGACCTGGGTACTTTCTTTTGAAAGGCATAGTACCTACATAGTTTCAAGGGCGGATACAGGCATTTGACTTTCTCTCTCTTCTTCCATTTGAACGCGTGCGTTAGAAAAAGACAGAGATAGGGGCTAACCGCACTTGATGGCCCCCCTCTGCTATCCTTTCTAACACAAGTGCTCAAACAGCCGAAGAGAGAGAAAAACAAATTCCTGTAACCGCCCATGCATAATTGGGGGGTGTGCTCTTCCCAAAAATTTTGCATTGTGAGCAAATGGTGATTTTTAGCTGATGAGCACACCTGTTGTTTTATGGGCCCTTCTTCTGGGGACGGCTTCAATTTACAAATAATTTGATGTCTTCTTATTTCCTTGATGAAGTTTACTGTCTCTGAGTATCGTGGCAAACGAATTTAAACTGGTGGAACCAGTACTTGTTGAAGAGAAAGTAATTGAAATCAAGAAAGGTCAGCATCCTTTCCTTGAACATTGCAGCAACATTTCCATGGCCAATGATTATGTCTCGTCCGTGGAAAATGGAACTGTTAAAATTATTACTGGTCCAAGCGCAACTGGAAAAAGCATTTATTGTAAACAAGTGAGTTTTTTAAAAATTTTCTCACTATATTTTTGTCTCACACAAGGCAAAATTAATTTGAAATTTGAATTCATTCTTTGAATGAGCCCCAACAATGAAAAAAATTAAAAATGTCACGCAGTTACTTTTTACGCAGTAGTACACAATTTCAAAAGGAAGGGGAGGGAGGGGGTGGTTGGAATAGACTGATGAAGCTCTTGAATGGGTTTTTGATTTTCAGATTCATCCTTAGTAAAACATAAAATTAAGTTTGACTCTTTATTTTGTACAGTATTTAGGATAATCTAGACTTTGAAGTACCTATTAATTATATTTATATAATCGGCATGTTGCATGAACTTTTTTTATTACATTTTATGAAATTAGAATGAAAATTATTGACCCCATATTTTTCTCTTTTTGATTTGGACGTGCGAACACCGAGGAGTAAGGGTGCAAAGTTGCTCAAAATTGAAAATATTTGAAACGATCCTGTTTTGGCGGGAAGAGGCTGCGGTGGCTTGCTACATCACGATTTGTATAGCGGAGCAGTGGGAGAGTTCAGACCAGCGAGGCCAGCTGCTATCCCATTGAATTCTTACGGCTCGGCACTTACGCAGCAGTCAAACCCATCCCTTTTTACACTCGATTTTCTTGAATATTGTTTGTCTCTCGTAAAAATTCAAGAGAATCAAATCGAAAGAGCATTAAATATATGTGGGGTTGTGGTCTTTATTTTCCTGCTCGAGTGAATAGACATTAAAATACGGCAGACCACAAAAAATGACGGATTAGCACAAGAAAGTCTAATATTGCGTTTTTCAAAGTATTTTTTTACCCGCCTTAACAAGAGGCTCTGAAAATTTTAAGTTCAATGATCCAATAGGAAATTTTGTGTTCTTTAAAATTGCTCTTTAGTATTTTCCTTGTCAGATGAACGGTTACTGAGATACAAAGAGAAAATCAGTGAAAATGACGGCTTTACGTCTATTGTCAGCGCGACACTGAATGAACACCTAACATCCGACAGAACATCATAAAGTATAAATATCATAACTTTTATTTCATCTTCCCCAACAGAACCTATTGATCATCTATCTTGCTCATACTGGATGTTTCGTACCAGCTGAGAGTGCTAAAATTGGCATTATTGATGCCATCCACCTAGTTATTCCATCTTTTGAGACTGCCTCTTTAAACCTTTCGTGCTTCATGCTGGATCTTCAACAGGTATATTTTCGACATTTTACTTTTGTGTTTGAGTAAGTGCGATTCTGAAGATTTTGAAAATGAAGGGTGGGTTGCGCTGCTTATGCTGCAGACAATGATTTGAAAGAATAGGTTTGGTTCCAGTTCGGAAACCGTTTCTCTCGGTGATTCCAGGCGAAATTTTTCTAGATTTCAATCCGATGGTTGGCGCCACCAGTCCCGTTTAGGAAAAGTTGTGTTTTTGGCATTTTAAATTGAAAACAAAGAAAAAATGACAAATCCAAGAACGTCAGCACCTACAAAATTTTTTCATCGATTTTTTGAGCCCAAAACAAGCAAAATTGGTTAAGAATTAAGGGCGTAAGTTATGGAATTCATTTTGCCATAAGCTTAGTGAATGAGAGTGAGCGTGAGTGATAATATGTCTACCTGCCTCACTTGCACTCATTGAGGCTTATGGGAATTTTGGTATTTCATAATTTTCTGGCTCTGTTTCTACGTGTTTTAGCTTGAAACTTCCAGGGTATCTTCCTGAAGTATGCTTGTGGGTACTGACGTTCCTAGAATTCGCACTTGCAGCGTAAATTTGTTCATTTTAAAACTGTTGAATTTTTGAGCAATGTGACATGGTGTCCACGGTTCGAATTAATTAACCCTGGAATAATCTTACGGTTTTGTTCAAACTCAAAAATTGAGGTTTGCACAGCCCTAGTTTGAAGTGAAAATTCCGCCCAACATAAATTTTAAAGCCACGTGTCTTAAATTCCTCTCATTCTAATCCTTAAGGTAACTTAATTAAAACTGGGCACCACTTAAATTACAATGAAAGTTTGTTGTGTGGAACCTCGGTCCTGCCCCAAAAAAATTTCACTTGGCGAAAGTTCCACTTAGGAAATTGCGGTGAGAGTATGAAAGGTTTCACGGTGCTGAAAAAAAATTCCACTTGGCAAGATATTCCACTTAAAGGACGTTCCACACAATGAATTTTCACTGTATTTGGAAGATGCATAAATTTACACAGAGCAATTTAAACTTTGGAACAATTTTTTTCCCAAAACTTTTTTTGTTCTTGCCCTTCTCCCTGTCATGTTTATTCAATTTGGGAAAGTAATTACCAGGCCTAACTTAAAGATAGTTTCCAGAAAAAAAAGGCAGTCCGTGAAAATAAGATTATGTGGTAGAGTCAATTAGGAGAACTTGAAAAAATACCAACAACTTTTATTGTTTTTGTTTTGATTGTTAAACTTTCCACATGTATACCTCCTTTTTTTCAGCTGTCTTCAATAACTTTGAGCACAGCTTCAAGATCTATCATAGTTCTCGATGATTTTGGAAAAGGTACGACAGATACGGATGGAGTTGCAATATTGGGTGCTTTTATCATAAGCTGTATTAATAAAGATGCTGACTGCCCTCACCTGATTGTCACTACACACTTACATGAATTATTTTCTGTTTTGCCTCCATCTACTTTGGTCAAATTTCAGGTCATTTGCAAATTATTTATTACATACTAGACGTTTAACATTTGTCATTTTCAATGTACAATTTGGAAGGTCTAACGGAGGGTTGACTTGACAACGAACTGTAGTGGGTCTGTTGAACCCTGTGTTAGTTGGACATTTTTTTTAACAGATTTGATTGCGCGGCCAATATGTTGCATCTTAGTAGCAGGCTTTACGGTGACATACATAATTTAGTAATATCTGAAACTTAAAATTGTTTGTTTTATGAGCATTTTTTAGATGAGGCTTACTTTCGCTTGAGGCATATCAGCCTTTGGTGAAAATTGAGTCAGCGCCGGAAATGGATTTTACATTTAAAAAAAAAAAAAAAAAAAAAAAAAAATTGGTCACCATAACTCGCTTAATCCTTCATAAATAGTGTATTGAGAATAGGGTTTTGAGTATTGAGTTTTGAGTATTGGAAGAGTTTCTTTTTGTTTTATTCAAAATCACCAAAAGTGGATAAGGCAAATTTTGCGAAAGTACACCTCAGGTGCTACTTACAGCCCCCTCCATCACCCCTCTTTTTTGTTCTCTATTGATGAAAAATTAGAATACATGTGTAGGTTATATAAATACAACTAAAATTGCGTACCCAAGTACATACTATACTTTGATTTAGCATAATTCTTACTTTTGATTGGGATTAAGTGAACCAGTGTACGCCTTGAGCCGTGGACATTTTGTGGTTTTTGTTTAACAACTCCAGTAAGAGGCTGATAAGTAGAAGTGTGATTTTTTTTTTTTCAGACAATGGCCTACTTGATGGAGGAAGAAAGAGTGGTACCACTATTTAAACTAAAAGATGGATCAACAAAAACTAGTTTTGCCATTCAAACCATGAAAGCGTGTCAGTTTCCTGAACCAATCATTGTGAGAAGCAGTCAGGTGAATTTAGTTAAAACTTAAATATCTTACACATTATCTGTTTTTTATACAATCTGTTTTTAATTTTTACTGCACAAAAGTTGCCCTTTATTTCAACAGATGTCCGTCTTCGGTGTCATCTGAACGACATTTTTTGCTCTTCATTTACAGATTATGGGCACGGCTTGATTTGGATTTTGTACAGTGAAATAAGGTACGGTACGAAACATCTATCGGATGTAATCCTGCAGCATCATGCTCCAGAGCATGACACAAGCCGAGCACAAGCATGGGAGAATACTAGCATTCCAATCCTACATCTCAATGAAAGTCAATGATAAGACATGGTTGGTCATGATCTCTGGGGGCGCGAACGGCGCACTCTAAATAGACATCCGTCAGATGACATTGCAGTTGGACATCTGTTAAAATAGAGGACGACTGAAAACGAGAGGGAAGATATTTGTCGACCGTTTTTCAACAAAATATGTTATTGGTGGGTTTTAACATTGATTGCTTAGAGCTTGCCTCTAAGTTTGTTTGAGAAACTCACAGCTCCCAACAAAAGATAATGGTTCTGTTTGTATAATTACAGGTTCTTGAAGCAATAAGGAATCAAAAGCCGATCCCACCAAACGAAGAGTTCAGTGCTGGGAGAAAAAAGTAAGTTTCTCATCGACATTCCATCTTCCCTTGAACTTAAAAAATCACTGTTTTGATTCCATGAATTTTTCCGGACTTTCAGCTTCGGTTCTTAACTTTTATTTGAGGAGCGTCCCTACAAACCATCTATTTATAATGAACACATACTCGGAAGACCTGAGCTCTTCAAATTGAGCCAATGTTCCAGAGCCTTCTTCAAGTTTTCAGCATTTTCTGACTCTTCCTGATTGGGAAATTACTCCCCTAATTTAACCAAGTTTATGGAAATGACTGGGTACAGGCAACCTGAGTGTCTAACTCTGAAAAATGAAGATAGTCCCTTAATTTTCTTTTAAGATCATATTTTTGTAACATGAAGAGTCATCTTGAAACAAACTAATCTTCAACGGATATGCGAATAAATGATATTGTGATTTTGCGCATAAACCATAGTGTATAATGATGAAAAAATAACTAATCACTTTCATTCATTTTCAGACGTGTCCAAGTGATGAAAAGAATTTTATCAATGAGAAGAGAAACTGAAGATGACTTACAAGAAATAATTCGGCTATTAAAGTCTTGTCCCAGAGATTAATGAGCGAAGCTGAACATGTCTCAGCAAAGCAAACACATGTATTGGTAACAGAGAAAAAAAAATGGTAGCACCAGGGGCGTAGAGTACGATTTGGCAACGAGGTATATTGTCCATTTAAATCCATGTAAAAGGTCGAATGTGAAGGTGTTCACCAAACACCCAACTTTTTGATCTTTTTCATTGGTTCAAATGGACGAACTGCAACGTTGCCAAATTGGACGCAACGCCACTGGGTAGAGGTCATTTCATAAAAGTTGGCAGATGACAGATTGGTTTGTTTACTATGCAGAGACGATTTTGCGTTTTTGTGCTTGTGCAGGAGCGCGAACACGTCTTTGCGCAGCAAGCCGCATGATCTGTCATCTGCCTTCTTTCGTGAAACGAGCTCTAGCACACTGTATTTTACTTTGCAAAAACAGACTCGGCTTGAAGAAAATCATCAATTTTATTTAATTTTTCATGTTCACCTATTTAATGATCAAATTTGAAAATTCCCAAATTTTGAAGGTGTGAACTTATGTATTTGGTTTCATGAAGATTAAAGATGTATTACATATGATGTGAAAATATGTTAATTCAATGCGACAGCAGTTTAATAATCTAGAGGGAACCAAAATTTAACGCTTTGATTTTTTCCTATCTGCTCCCTGAATACATAAATGTTATTTCTTTTTTCATGATCATCTATTAAATAACTAAATTTGAAAATACATGAATTTTGAATAAGTGTAATTATGTGGGTTTATAAAAATAAAAGATGTATTAAAAAAAATGTGAAAATAGTATTTTAATTCAATGCAACGACAATTTATTAATCTAGAGGGAACCAAAATTTAACGCTTCAATTTTTTCCTATCAGCTTCCTGAATATCTATACCATTTAACCAAAAATTACCTTGGAAAGATTACAAATTTGGCAAGAAATGCACTGATTTTTGTTAGAAACTATATCATTCTTCAACTAGGGTACTGATGGGGACATTGAAGAATTCTTTAATTTTTGGTGGCGAAGATGTAAAACAGACTTATTATTGAACAGTGACCTAATAACAATAAATTTTTCAGTGAGTATGTTCAGAAATTAGAAAACATTATCTATCAAAAAACAAGTAAAAAGCGAGAAATCACGATTATATTGTGTAAAGTTTACAGGTAGCTTATTTAAAAAATTAATTTGAAGGATTCCATTTGCAAGGAAGCTAACATCATATATTTTAAGACTGTTATTTGATAGCTCTACAACATTACACTAAAACCACTTTGAAAGAATTTACGACACCAAGTTTCATTCATACATTGATTCACCTCTTTGCATTAGAATTATGCGCTCAGTCGAATAACCAAGCTTTCTTGCAATTCAAAATTTATAAACTTAATGCATATCTTATCAAAAAACCATTGGGAGAACTTGACCTGTAGGCCAATTAATTACTTTTGTACGTTACACTGATTATTAAGGTGATTCTTCAACGTTTAGTGCTGATTTCTGCCACCAGAGCGCTACCATTCCATAAAAGTCAAATTACAAGCCGAAAGTAATTTATAATTAAGAAAATGGATTGTCAGTTGATAATCATCTGAAGAACATCTCTGCTAAATATCTCGTCGATAACTTCAAAAATAGGGCTGGAAGTATCAAAAACTGAAAATCACATTTCGATACAAGAATCGATTTGCGATATTTAATTTTTTGGTACTTTCAGCCTTATTTTTTAATTTATTGACGAGATATTTTGCAGAGACGTTCTTCAGATGATTATCTAGTAACTGACGTTTCGTTTTCTTAAATATGAATTACTTCCGACCTGTAATTTGTAAGATCTATTAAACAAGGGCAATTTTATGAGCAAAAAAGAATACTCACAGAATTTGGGTACCATAGAACCACTGGCAAGAGGTGATATGATCTGAATTCTTGAGAGCCTTGTGTCTCTTGATTTTGCTTATTTACAAGTGAACATATTTTGAGAGATCAAATTTGTTGGTGAACCAATTGCTGTAATCCAAACGGAGAATAAACTGATTCAGATGCTTGTAGTTTGTGTTCCTTGAAGTAAGTTCACTCATACTTATGATCAAAATGCCTAGTTGTTGATAATATCGATCCAGCAGCACTTGAAGCTCTTGTTCCAATGAAGGTGATTCATTGAGAGGCATAAGGACAATGTATTTTTCACAGACTGAGAAAATTTTCATCAGGCAAGCATTCACCTTAAAAAATAATTTAAGAAAAATCATCAATGGTTTTGCATTCATCAAGAAAACATAAACATAGAATCAAAACAACAACAACAAACAACTGGACTGAGAATACAAAAAGGGGGAAAAGAAGTAATACCTACAAGGTACCTTATGGTGAGAAAAAAGGACAAGAGGGAAACCGCACCAAATTTGTACATATGTACACAGATCTCATGAGCAAACAAGGATTGGTGTGCTCTCTGATTTTTTTTTTTTTTTTGCCCCCATCTTTCTCATCAAATCAAAAAGTAAAATCATGACAAGGCGCATTATGACACAGTTAAAAAAAGAACATGAAAAGAAAAAACTTATAGGAAAACGTGATATCAGCCTTCCACGCATATAAACAAAGAACTGTCAGAACTGAAGTTATCTGAAACGGCCTCTACATACACGAAAAACAACGGAAAATCTTAAATGCTTGCAGTATTGCTTTTAAAGTGCTTCACTTCTCAGACTCAAGTACATATTTTCAAGTATTTATTCTGTTTAGTAACCAACATATAAATTGAAAACTTACAGGATGAGCTTTCATTTTTGGTTGCTTCTCAGACTGACTTGAGCCATTTGCAGCTGTTTTCTTCTGAGGCTGAAAAATATAGAAGGGAATCGAATTTCAGTAGGTATGAAAGAACTCAACAAAAAGGAGAAAAAGGGGCTGGGCCTCTTGCATCTGACCGCATTAAAAAATACTTCTTACATCTGACCGCATTAAAAAACACCTCTTGCATCTGACCACATTAAAATACAATGTCGCGGAAAGAAACTGGAATAATACCTACAGAAGAACAGAATATTCAATTTAAAAATGAAAATTCTAAATGAGATGGCACTATGCAGAAACCAGAGCTGGTGTTCGGTGTATACTTAATGGCATTTTTCAATGGAGCTGTTGCAAACTTTTGCTACAGGCTTATTAAAGGTTGATTGTGGGGTAAAACCCTGTAAAAATGACGAAAAGCACACTAAAAAATCACTAAATTCCCAAACTCATAAACTGCTTTCAAACGTGAGACCGTAATGGCAGTGATTACCACCTAAATCTAATGGCAATTATATGCTTCTTCTTCTTCTTGTGCGGTATCTCGAATACACCTCCTGAAGATGAAGCTTATTGAGATAGGAAAACCCAATGTAAAAGGCGGTAAGAACCGCCATTACGGTGAAAGCATTTTATGAATTTGGGAGTAAATGGAGTAATTCATGATTTTTTGGTGCGCTTATGGTCATTTTTACAGGGTACTACCTCATAATCAACCATTTAAAAGCCTGATGCAAAAGTTTGCAACAGCTCCATTCACCAATGACTCTACCAATGACCAAAAGATAACGTAGGTCAGCTCAGTGTGTGACTGTAATGCACGAAAATTCTTTGATCTGTAATCTTTTCTCAGCTATAGAGGAGTCGTCACCAATTTTCAATAATTTGCGACATTTGCAGATGTTTTGATAAATTGAAAATAAAAAAAACAGGTGCAGAAATGAAAAGCGATGTGAGAATGAATGTCCCAAGATGTAGCAAGGATAATTTTGGCTATCTAGTAGATTATGAATCTCTGACATAAAAATACAATAGCGAAGGATGGGGGGGGAGCATCAAGCCCTATACTTTTTTGAATCACGCTGCTTGTATGGATACATAACAACCCCTTCAAAAAAAGGTTTTCAGCTACTAATATCACTTGGAAAGAAATTGGGATCAATCAAAATTTAATGCTGCATATTGGTTGACATTTAACTTACCACTTCTACGAAAGAAACAAATGAATGCGTCAAAACTTTTGCGAGGAAAACAGAATGCATTTGTTGGACCTTTTCAAAATCTTTGATTTCACTTGCAGATTTCATCAAAGCAGAAAATTCTGTCTCCAAAACATCCACTTGCAAATAATATTGGAGATTATCTATGAGATACATTAGTCCCGTTCTAAGTTGCCAAGCTACTTTCCAACACCTGAAACAAAGATTACAGGTAGCCGAATGAGGAACAAAATTCTATTATAATCCTATAGAAAGTCCTGAATAATAAATTTAAATCAGTTGTCTTGGAAATAACTTGGCAGAAAATAGATACAGTTTTCGAGTTGTCAAGAACTGTGATCCTCATAATAGGTATGTTGCATACTTTTGTTGCACCTTCATGGAGGGTTAATTTAGGTGTTAAATTGCGTGAAAATCACATTGAGAGCATCAAACAGTCTCAAAATTTACTCATAAACCCGCAAAAAGCATTACTAAGATGGCGGTCGAACGGGCAAATTAACCCTGCATGCGCGCACCACGAGCAGCAAAGATGGCCGACGCTGGCATTTGGCAAACAAAGTACTTGACCAGCGTTTCCTTTACAGAATTCGGGCAAAGCGACACAAAACATGAATTATTCACCGCAGTAATCACAAACAATAACAAGATAGTAAAATTTACTGGGAAAAAACACACAAAAGTAAGTACAACAAGGAAGTAAGACGTTTGTTTTAGCCAACAATATAAATTGGCATCGTCGGCCATATTTTGGTGCTCGTGGTGCATGCATGCAGGGTTGATTCATATCGACTGCCATCTTAGGCTTTCCTATTAACACTTTTTGGGGGTTTATGAGTGGATTTTGAGACGATTTGATGCTCTCAGTGTGATTTTCACGCGATTTTACTCTCAGAGTCAACCCTCCAAAACGCTGTACCAGAAGTATGCAACAGACCCACTGTCAATAATTGTTTGGATTATTGCTTTTGAATGATTCGTTGCACCTTGTAACCAGTAACACGCTTTCCCTTGTATTCAAAGAAATTACCTGCTGTACGCAGGAGTGCTACGTTTTGTCTTCGAATGTATTTGTACGTGTCTGTCGCTCTCTTTCAAAAAAAGCTGATTCTGGCTAAAAGGCCACAGATAGGACAACATTCTTTATTCGGCAAATTAGGTGTTGCTGAGGTACAAAAGATAAGAGAAATAAAATACATAGAATGAACCCATCTCTATTTTTACATCTCTTTAAAGAGCATGTTTTTGGTTTGTTCATATAATCTTTATCTTTTTGCCTGCTCTGTCATTTTTAAAGTTGCTCATTTTCTGTTACTTTTATCATGTGATTGGGACTTGTCATGTGAACCTAAATAAATAAATAAATAAATAAATAAATAAATAAATAAATAAATAAATAAGTAGTAGTAGTAGTAGTAAAGTCCAGCCGCCCAAACACGTGGCTCGTTATGCTGATATTTCACAGCGAACGACTGGACTGCATAAAAAAAGAAGGGGTAGGAAAGACAATCAAATAAATAAATAAATAAATAAATAAATAAATTAATAAATAAATAAATAAACGAATACTCACTTCTTCTCTTTCTGTTTGACATCCTTTAACCATATGTTATGCAAATCTATTTGAATTTTTTTAATGCGAAGAAGGAACAGAAACATTACATTGTAATTATGCAGAACTTCAGGAGTGAAGAGTAATTGAAGAGGCCAATGTGTTTTGTAATCCAATCTCAAAAAATAAAAGACATTACTTTCTACAGTAATATCTTTCTTGTTAGGAACTACGAATTCAAATTTATCTAAACTTTGTCTCTCACTCAAGCCAATACTCTGCACAGCCTGTTGAAGAGAGTAATTCAATATTCTTCCGGTGGTATGAGCTAGTGGTTTGTAAAGAATACTATCGGCTTTCCTTAAAAATTCAACAAATAATTCTCCTTGACTCAGTAAATAAAAATCTTTGATTAGCTTCAACTGTCCATAAAGATCGGATTCAGTCACTGCAAGTCTCCACAAGTATTCCATCACGCTAGAACGCATTTCATCCACAATTTTTTCCAGTTCGTACGGTCGGAAAGCTGTATCCTGTTGCAACTTTGTCAATTTTTCAATGAATTCTTTCTCCTTCCCGCTGAAGACAGAATTCATGGGACTCTCCTCCATCTTTTTATCGGCACTCGAATACTGTGACCGCAATATGGACACCGTTTCACCGATGAATAGAATTTTTTGAGCCAGAGAATAAGAAATGTACGATGGCACTAAAGAAATATTGATATTGTATTTTTTTATGTCTGACGCTGCATTAAATTCCATCTGAAATAAGATAGATAGGAAAGAAATTATCCATAAATGTACAAAACTTTAATAAATAAACTGTAAGGAATACCCTACGAACACTTTCTCACACCATTTTTAGCTGGGGGAGACCCCCAGACCCCCTAAAGAATTCTGGAGGAGACCCCCTAACTCCCTAAAGAATTCTGGGGGAGACCCCCAGACCCCCTTTAGAATTCTAAGAGAGACCCCCAAGCCCCCCTTTAAAATACTGGGGGCAGCCCCCAGACCCCCCTTCAAAATGCTGGGGGATACCCCCAGACCTCCCTTTAGAATTCTGGGGGAGACCCCCAAACCCCCCTCAAATTTCAAATATTTTCACCTCCGGAAATAATTCTGCCTTCAATCCGAAGAGTTTGCAATTTTGTAGAGAAGCTGTAGGATTAGTTGCCTATTCTGTTATTAGAAGGATAATTGAGAGCCTTAATTTTTATTCTGATGTTGCCTATGACAGGGTTTAGAGTAATTCCAGATTCCAATAAGTTTTTATTCTTTGAGCTGCATTCATTATATTTGCTCTTTGTTCTATTTTTGGGAGTTTCTTTTTTCCCTTAGTTTTTATAAGTGTTCGAAATGTACTGATTCTTGCATTTCCTCCATTGAGTACAATGTTTGGTTCCTTCTTCAAACTGTGGATCTTCAAAATAATTTTTTTGTTTAATAGATTTAATAGATTAACCCCCCTCCAAAGATGTACTTAGGTTGTAGATTGTGCAAACAAAATTTCAACAAAATTCATTCAGCCATTTTTGATTGACTTTTCTTTACAAGATTAATTTTCCTTAAATATTCTATTTTTTGGTGTGATGAAAGCTACATTGCTTTTAAACAGCCTTAGACTAAATAGTTGTATATTGTAGTTATACATTGAAAAGAAATTTCTGCCTAGGCTGGTTGCAAACTTTTTGATGCAATTTTCATCGAACTTAATTGAGTCATACTGGAATTACTTATTTCAAATATTATGTTTGTCTTAATATTGCCCCTCGAAACGGTCTTAAGGTTTTCATGAGGACTGTACCAGAAAAATATTTTAATGCACACAGTGCAGTGATTAGTGTGTTTTTTAACACATTATGTTTGTGCAAAGTTTTGTCAAAAGCCATCCCATTAATGATTGACTCCAAGTTTAATATTAATTCCTCACTTTGATT
>VMOF01000024.1:39138670-39169627 GCA_011764245.1 Trialeurodes vaporariorum
GTGTGCTCTATGTTGCGTCTTGCGTCGTCCATCGTCATCCATCGTCTTCCATAGTCGCGATCCGACCTCTCCGACCGACCAGCCGACGGGACGCGCGGACGCATCGCGCGGCGTGTCCCCGGCCGTTGTTGCACCGCGATTTCATGTTGCGTCTCCGCTCCTCCTCCCCTCCTCCCCTACCCTTGCCTGTGCGGTGTGCGATGTCTCCCGCGTTCCAGCTATCTTCATTGTAAACTGTGACTGTTTTCGCCCGACCGACCGTCCGACGACCGTCCCCTCCGCGTGTCCGCACTGCACTGCGACTGCGCCCTGAGTATATGCTCTCGCTCTTGCGCGTTTGATAAACTTTTAACAAGTCCTACAGTCATAGGATTTTCCCACGGGGCATGGCGGCGCACATTGGAGCAAGTCTATTGGAAAGGCCGGACAAAGCGTGGCAAATTTAAAATGCGCATATCCT
Organism: Trialeurodes vaporariorum; assembly: GCA_011764245.1. Taxonomy (NCBI): domain Eukaryota; kingdom Metazoa; phylum Arthropoda; class Insecta; order Hemiptera; family Aleyrodidae; genus Trialeurodes; species Trialeurodes vaporariorum. The sequence continues at coordinate 39,139,131 of VMOF01000024.1, forward strand.
TATTAATACGCAACGTAGACGTTTGAAAGTGATTTCATTGGTTTTATCGTAAAATTTAATTCCTTAACCAGCCTTTACAGTTTGTTATTCGATTGTAAAAAGCTTTCAAATTAGCATTTTTTTTGTCACTTATTTCATGTGCGACCCTTTCCATTGATTCGCCCCTCTGCGCGGCGAGGCGCTGCAGAGCTAAGTCCCAGTCGAACAGTCACATGCTCGCTGAGCAGTAGTGATCAGTGGCCGCGCCATTGAATTTGTAGTGTCTGCTCAGCGAAATCAGCTTTAAACTTTTTTGTTTTGTTTTAACTCGGTCGAAGTCAGCGCGCTCGCTGAACGCAGCAACCGCCACTGGACGAGACTGGAGCGGATGGATCGGAGCTATCGCAGTGAATGGAGCAAAATCCATTCTTCTGACAAAAATACTCGACCCGACGAATCTTGAGGACACGTATTATGACCTAATTTCGCGTTGACGCCGCAAGAATAGAGGAGGACATCGGGTCGCCATTGTATGGACGGACCTGACTAGCAGACGGATGGACGCACAACGGTAGATCAGCGGGGATCGGGGATATCTATAGCTCAATTGAAAATGTCACCCGCTTCTATGTGGATCATGGAACAGCGTCATTTGGGGAGGGGAGGTCATGAAGAGAGGGCAACCTCCACCTCCTACACTGACAATGAGAGAAATCACTTCTTTAAAAACAAGGAAACATGTTTACTTTTGATAGTTTTCCTTTCACGAAGTAGGTAAAGTTCTGATTGCATGAAGGAGAATCACTGTCACATCAAGGAATCTTTTACTTGTAGCATCAGACATTTTCCTTGGGTGAAAGGAATTCCCCCTTAGTCAATATTTCACTGTGCAGTTTCTTTAACACAAACCAAATACACCTTGGATTAAAAAATAATTCTCTCAGTGTAAAAATTCCGGTCGACAAGTGAAATTTCTCTTTAAAAGTACGGGAATATTAAAAGTTAAAGGGGGGGGGGGGGCGAGAAATATTTTCCACTTTTAATATGAAAGTCAAGACTCGTGACAACTCGAGCGATTTAGCAAGCAAGCATAGTTTTGTCATTTAATCTTGGACAAAACAATCGATTCATGAGGAGGCTCTATGACTACCACTAACATAAGAAGAATCGATTGTTTTACATTTTATTAAATTGGGAAAAGCAAAGTTGCCAAATCGTCGGAAAGAAAGAGAATTCACGTGACTGAGGCAGCCTTAATGTCTTACACCTGCGTTCCAGTGAGCGAAGAGCGAGGAAGACAACTCCCATGGATCCACCATCCACCCCTTTGGGACGGGTAAATGAGGCGATGAATATCAATTCGCTCTGGAAATCTAGCCACTTGTCAGTGTGAGAGTTAATGTAAAGGCTCGCAGCTTAAAGCTGTGCAAAGGGACGTATCGTATATATTGTACAGTCTCGCAGCTTTAGAGTCCGGAAGATCGTAAAAATTCTTGCAGTCTTATTGCGAGAAATTTTACGATTTTACGTTGGGAGCGTTTAGGATTTCCTCCTATTTTTTTCGCCTTTTTATTCGTGGAAAAAAAGGGGAAAAGGAAGGCGTATAAAACGAATCCCTGCGTCATTTTAGAGTTTTCACGGTGGGTGCACGCGTGTATATAGATATGCATGCTGTAGTAACCGTGATGCACGAGTCTGGTTTTGCGTAATGGTGCCTAAGTTGGCAGAGGCATGTCAGGTTACCCGACACCCGTATCAATCGATTTAATAAATTATCATTTATTTTTTCTCATTTTATTTGGCAACATCGGGCCCTTTGTCGTACAGTGCGTGGCATTTTAAGTGCATCGTAAAACGGTCATCATCGTGGAAGCGGGGGTGCCGGCTCAACCAACAAAAAAGATAAAAAGTGCCAATGTTGGCAATGTTGCCATTCATTGAATTTTAATTCCGAATTTTACAATACTTAACAGAGGGAAAACAATATCGGATCATATGAATTTGAATCGAAAATCTTAACCCTTCAAGTAACAAGCTCGAGCATGTTCGTTTGCTATAATCTAATCCACATGGCTTCAATTCATCATTTTAACAGAGTAACAACGATTAAAAGTAGACCTTTCTACACAATGCATCTCTCTGAGCGCCTTCAATTGATGACTTAGGCAAAAACAAGCACAGCGGAACAGGAATATTTTCTGAGCTTCCGTTTTGCGTATAGTTAATGACATTTTTCAATTCACCGATGATTCCACCGGTTGATAAAAGATTACGCAGTTCAGTTCAATGTATGGCTTTAATGCACGAAGATAATCTGATCTGTAATCTTTTCTCAATCGGTGGAAACTCCGTTAATTAATTGAAATAACCACAAGTTTTTTAAAGTCATCGACGACTCCACTGGTTGGGAAAAGATTACAGATTAGAGTATTTTCGTGCATTACAGTCATACACTGAACTGACTTGTGTAATCTTTTCTCAGCCGGCGGAATCATCGGTGAATAGAAAAATGGCATTAATTATACGCAAAACGAGAGCTCTGATTTATCTACTCTCTTTATTTGAATATGATGGCGCGGTGAGTTGACTGATTAAACTTGAAAGGTATACGGGATACACAACGGAACCTTCAAATAATAATCGATAGTTTTGCAATGACTCCGATTTAAGAGGAACGATATCAGATTGCTTATGGATTGCGCCCGATGAGAAATTGGTTCATTTCCTGTTCCAGTGAGTGCCGCGTCGTCGTGTAAGGGTGGTTCATAGCCGAAAGGGTGTTTCTTATCTACAACTGGCAACGACGGAGGCGAACCGAAGCTTTGAGGAAGACGAAGTGGTGGGGGGGGGTTTAGAAAATTTTCCTTTTCTCCTTTTTTTACAGCGTATTATTGAGGGGTCCTGAATTAGAAATTCGAATTGAATCCGATCGTGTTTACAGTTAAAAACTCTGGGCCTCGATTGCAGTGCGTATAATCACGGGATGGATGGTGGCGATTGTGACTACGCCGCGCCGGCCGCACTATGGTCTGAGATCGGAAAGAAAGTGGAAAAAAAAGTTAATTAAATTAAATTAAAGTTAATTAAATTATTAAAAGTTAAGTCAGTTAGAAAAATTAGTGAAAAAAAAAGTAATCAAAAATCATATTTTTCGGCCTTTAAAGATTAATTTAAAACTTTCCGCAGTGACATTATTTACTAGGTTTAAATCACTTGTTTAAAGCGCATTAAGATTGGTCTTGAAAGTTTGTGTACGGTAAATTGACGAAAGTTTACTTATAATACTTAAGTTGACTAAATATCAGGGAAATTGCCTTTGTAAAGACATTTAAAGCTACTAAACGAGTGAATTTGTTAGAGACGTTACTTCAAGCAATTTATGAACAATAAACTGATCAAAATCAATGGATCGTTGAATTTACACAGCTTTTCAATTGTCAAAATGGCCTTTCTGGTCTAGCATAATGGCCTTTGGTCTTTCAAAAAGGTGCGTGTTGTTTCTACCGATGATTCAAAAGAAAGGGGACTGAATAGTATCCAGCGGTAGCATCACTCGATTTTTTTTGTCGAATGTTCTTTCTGGAATTTAAGAGTGGATGTAAGTTACTTTAAGTCTGGGTTTGGAGGGAGGGAGGGAGAGAGGGAGAGAGAGGGAGGGAGAGAGGGAGAATGAACACTTTTCCGGATCCGGCCTCAGGGTTCGATCCACTGTGCGCTCCGTTGCGACTGTATACGCGAGCAAGTGCGAGAGAAAAATCAAGCTGTGTCCGTCAAAGTACACCCCCCGGCCGAGCCCCCCTCTTTGTGGAGGTGGGTGGTTTTAAGCGTGCCCCAGCGTAGTGGTCGTAGTGTGATAGTGGTATATAAAGGCTGCTCTCCCCCCTTTTGTTTATTGGTTCTCCCTTCCCTCCGCTCCCGTCACCTCCCTCTCCGCCGTTCTCCCTCCTCCTCCGATGCTCCCTCTGACCCGGGACTCGGGACGTTTTAGTGGATTTTAATGTGCGGAGGACTTTTTGATCCAGTCCCTGTTCGCCTTTGTCGTTTACCCGTCATTCCACTCTTGCGGCGACTGTGGTGGAAATCTCCCCCCTACCACCCTCCGACACTCCCTTGTTTTTGGATTCTATCGATTTCAGCGTGAATAAAATATGTCACTTGATCGCTGCTTTTTCAGCCACGTTTATTCCTTTATGCTCCGCTTAAAAGCTTGCATTTCAGCTCGCTCTCAACTGGAGTAGAGGTTTGTTATTGTAAAAAAAAAGGGTCTCAGTTCTTCCAAAGCGTCGTTAGTATAGCTGCACTGAGAATAAATGTTTGTTTGTTGCAATGGAACGTGCGTAAATGTACTATTGACGACACAAAGACTGTCGCAAATCTTGCTTTCTTTGTGAAAAATAATTAGATATGCTGACCAAATAAAGGCCAAAAAGATTGTTACCCAGTGGCACTAGAGGCTTGGTTTAAAGGAGATGCATGCGCTCAGGTTAGGAAATCATTTTAGACGGGGTGAAAGTACCCAGGAGTTGCTTAGAAAAGGTAAGGAGTTGGGATGACAATCTTTTTGCTGTCAATAGTTTACATTCTTTTTTAACAACACATAGAATTTTTATTGGTCAGTTATTTATTGGCGAAACGCGTGCCTTCTGACAGTGATGTTGTATTTTGTTCATTTAAACCCATGAAAAAGATCAAACTCTTGCGTGCAAATTTGACACCTTCAAATTAGATCCTTTTTATACGGTTTATAGAGACAAAATGCGACGTTGTCAGATTTCACGATCCACTGGTCGCAACCATTCTTTTTTCTCGGAGTGTGTGTGTGTGTGTTTAGTTCATTAATTATCCTTATGTCTTATTACTGGGAATGAAGCAATGCTGTTTAATTGAAATTGATTTACTTCCTCCAAGAAACTTTTTTGGGGAAGATATGGGTTCGTGGCTCTTAATTTGCTCTTCGTTTTTAATATTTCTCCCCCTTCCTCACTCCTTATTTTCGTCGCGTTATTAAAAGTATACGAGGAGAAACGTGGAAAGTGCACCACTGAATAAAACTACTTGAAAGAATAGGTTGTTGTGATTATTCTCAGTTACCGGAAATGTATGAAAAGGGCTCGCAGGAAGTCCCGTGCCATTAAAATCCCTCCTGTAGGAGTGAAATAATAGGACGTGAGTACTCTCATTCTATATTTGAGGTCGTCCAAAATAGTCCATGGGGCGCGCTCTTCACTCGCATTCTCGATACCATTTCATCGATGATTTCTGATGAAGAGCACAACTTAAGTTTTGGTGGAATTTTTTCCCAGATACCAGCTCAATTATGTGAATTATGTGGCTGGACTCATTTTGTTCATGCAACGGTACATTCATCAGCTGCTAACGTGTAGAAATTAGGCTGTCTTGATCTCAATGGTCCTCGTAGACTTGGAGTGTCCCGTCGACCATCGTAATGACGAAATGGATAGCATCCGTGATTTATTTCTCACATCCTCAGAAAATGTGTTCAGTCGATGGGGTATAGTTAGCCATTAAACCACAAGGTGTGTCCTCTTGCAGAGAATGCAGGGACCTAATAATGACGTCTCTACTGTCCCGCAGTCAAGATCGGTAAAACCCAGAGATTACTAAGCCTAAGAGATATGGCACTTCCTATCTCCGCCGTGTTAAAAAACCGTTGGCCGGGCTCCGTAAAAAACGCCTGCAGAATGGCCGTGATACAACGTGCAGTACGCTGGTGACCGTAAACATTGTTGTTATTGGTTACGGTGCAAATGATCCACGGTGCGTGGACTCCACGCACCAACCTCATGTGTGGACTGGTGCAAAAGGTCCACGGTGCGTGGACTCCACGCACCAAAAATTTTCTTATATTTTACAGTCCACAATATTGGTGCATAACATCCACACTGTGTGGACTCCACGCACCAACTCAAAGCAATATTTTTTTAATGGAAAAAAATTGGTGCGTGGACTCCACGCACCGTGGATGTTATGCACCATCCACACGCCAACCTTGGTGCAAATGATCCACGGTGCGTGGAGTCCACGCACCATTTGAAAAACAAGGCTTTGTGGATGGTGCGTGGAGTCCACGCACCGTGGATCATTTGCACCAAGGGTTGTGTGTGGATGGTGCATATCATCCACGGTGCATTTGGTCCACAAACTGAACTTGAGCCCAAAGCTTGAACTGAGAGTCAACTTTTCATGAGTAATCAGTATTCTACTTTGAGGAAAAAAATTAATGAATTAAGAGTACCTTTAAAGTTAACTTAAGTGTGTGGATGCTATGCACCGTGGATGATATGCACCATCCACACACGACCCTTGGTGCAAATGATCCACGGTGCATAACATCCACACTTTCTTGAAATTCCATTAAATCAAAAAACAATCCTATCCCTCAGGAATATTTCTAAAGGATAGCCATCTCATTATTCCAAAAATATTAATTGATAGATTGAAATTCAAAGTTAACTTGGGAGTGTGGATCTTATGCACCGTGGATGATATGCACCATCCACATGCAAACCTTGGTGCAAATGATCCACACTCTCCTGGCAGTCTGTGCTGGGACTGTACCTGAGTCCCTCAATACCTGTTTCTCAGAAATTCTTCCCATTCTCACATGTGATTTTTGTACAATCCACTGTTGCCAGATCTACTGACAAAATGAGTTGATTTTGTAATGGATCAGATGAAATATCAGGGGTTTTTCTATCAACTAAGGCAACACTGGCACCATCATAAATAATAATAAAAGGATAGTTACCTCGAGAAAAACAGGGTGGACAGTGAATGAACCTTCTAGCTTTCAGGAATGTCAGCTGTTGAAGAATCTCCAAGAGAACTTTTATTGCATATCATCAGAGCATATATGCCACAATCGTATTTTAAAATACTACGATGAAAGCATCGTGCCTAGGAGAAAATGCAACTGTTTGTACTGTGAGCAAGCATCACAGGACAGAATAATCTAAGAAGGAATAATCACTCCCATGATTACCGAGGACATCTTAAAAACCGAACAATAGATTCTCAGCTGTGCTACGCGGAACACCCATAACTTTTGAGAAGAAAGCCAAGTACTCAGCCCTTTTCTAAATGAGTACAGGCTCAAGTTTTTTGGAGGAACAGTGCATTTGTATGCAAGAGTTTTGAAAGAATTGAATCCTTGTTGCTACAACATTTCACAATCAAAGGTTTTAATGAATCATTTCAGATTAATGCCAGACACTCAGATAGTGGTTTCGATGAAATTTCTTAATTATTGCTCTTAGTATGTAAAGACTAGAAGAAAAAAAAAATTGGCCGCAAATCCAATGTAGCTACCCATCTGAGTTGTGCAAAGAGCCACATCACTGGACTAGTAATACATGAGAGCGAATTCAACCTGTTCCGAGTAGAACTGTGAAACAGATTTAAGAAAAAATGCGCAAGTTCCTCGCATCTGTCAGAACAGGAGAGGAGATAGTCTGACTTGGTGATTATTGTAGACACACATGAATTAGAAACGGAAATATGTCTCGGCAAAACCGAAGAAAAATTTCCTCTCCCCTGTACTTATACTGCTGCCCAGTGCCCAACCATGATATCATGAACTCACACCATCTTTCACTAAACCTTGTCAAGCAATACACCAGGAGTTAGATTTTGCACAATAATTGATCAAGAAAGAGAAAAAAATACGATCTGGAATTCACATCTTGTAAAATAAGATCACCGAAAGTTTTCATTCGCACTGATCCGCACAAAACAGAACGCAATACTTACGCATATTTTCCTGATATTTTCAATCATTACAAATTTTAACCTCACATTCCTAGCGAAACATAAACAAAAACAAAGACTATGAAACTTCAACAACGCGCTTCCTCCGATGTGCTCGAGGCCGCGGCCCGCGAGTATTCAAATCGACGGTCTTTTTCTCAAGGTTCGTTTAAGCAGGTTACTCCGAAAACACTGTAGTCTTTGTGACCAATTCGGGAAACCATGCTATTCATTTGGGAATTTATTTCCCAAGTTGGTCAGAGTCCATTTTAGCAGGCCAGTCCGATCGCGCTGTCATTTATTTATCCCTCCTGTACATGCCGTCGTCAGTGGAACTTGAACAAATTGGGAAATTAACAACTCACATTTGAAAATCACGATTTCCCGATTTGGTCACAAAGACTACGGCGCTATCGGACCGACCAGTAAAATGGACCTTGCTTCCCCTCTTTTATATTTTTAAATTGGTATAGGTTAGCCGGCGGTTCTTAGGTCTCAAATTCAACTCTGCTATCAGTTTGTTTTAAAGAATTTTTAATCTACGATGCCTGCCGAGCAGAGAGGACGGCAGAACTGATGGCAGAATTGAATTTGCCGACCTGAAGAATTGCCAGCAACCAATTTTCGTCGAATTTCGGCAATTAAATGCGGAGAAATGATTTATTTCGGCTTCATCTCATTGGCAGATGCAGGTGGAAGGGGCGAAAGGGGCGATCGCCCCCCCCCCCCCGTTCGATCCAAAAAGGGGGAAAAGAGGGGGAAGAAGGGGAAAGAAACAGCGAAAAAGGAAAAGGGGGTGCCCGGGGGGCTGAAATCCTAAATTCCCCCCCCCCCCCCGTTCGCGAAGGCTGGATCCGCCAATGCCTCATCTTATCGCCCAGAACGCGAAACTAGAAATTTTTTGACGCACGTATTAAAAATTCATTTATTCAGAAACGAAAAGTTTCCCCGACATTTGCGGTTTGTACGGAACTGTAGACAATTTTTTAGAGAATACCACATCTCTTATAGAGTTAAAATTCGAAGGATTGGTTTTTTTCAGAATTTCTAAATTTTTGAACAATTTTGGGCTTAGCTATCAAAAAGTCGCAAATTGCAAGTTTTGGATAATTCTGGTCGCCGGGGGGGGGGGGGCAAAGTTAAGCCGATCCGTTATTGCGCATGTATTCTTTGGCCCTCTGTTACGGCCCTATGGATCGACGGTCCGGGGAAAATTTAAGTTGGACCATTAGTGGTCACGTGATTATGATTATTGGTTATGGTGAACAATCCATTTTTATAAGTGGGCTTCAGCCCCAAGATTAATGGATTTTTTCTGATGCAAATGAGCCAAACATTCTAATGAGATAAATTCGTAGTTGCCGATTGCTGGATCCACCTATGGATTTTTTTTTTTTTTTTTTTTTTTTTTTTTTTTGAGGCGGGTGGAAGAAAAGGAAAAAGGGCAAGAAAGAAAGAGAATAAGCTTGAGCTGCAATGAAAATGAGGGGGAGGGGGTGTTTCCGCAACCAGAGAGCGGTGCGACGACGTTCAACAGCGTCAGCGCGATCCTTCTTTTTACGCCGGTGCCACGGTGGCGCCAAGTCAAAAAACCCCGGCTTTTTCTCCGCTCCACTGTTCGCAAGGTTTACACGCTAAAAGTACACATGTGTATATCATTCGCTTTGAAATTCTGCAGTCTTTCAATTAAAACTCCGGGATTTTTGATATCTGCTACAAAAAAAAAATTATACAACAAACAAGGGGAGTAATTTTGTTTGTTTGTTTGCTTTCATTATTATATTATTATTATTTTTATTTTATTTATTTATTTATTTATTTTTTTTTCAAGATTAGGGCAGACATAAGCCTCGGGTCTATCAGAAATGTTGAAATTCGGATTGAGCGCTCTGAAAAGCAGACAGGGGGCTCGCAAAAGCAAAAGTAAGCCATTCACCGGGATCGACGGCCCGGGAAAAATCTAAGTTGCACCATTAGTTAGTGGTCATGTGATAATAGGAGCCCCGAGCCCCCTGGCTGCTTTTCAGACCGCTCAATCCGAATTTCAACATTTCTGATAGACCCGAGGCTTATGTCTGCCCTAATCTTGAAAAAAAATAAAAAATAAAAATAAAATAAAAATAATAATAATATAATAATGAAAGCAAACAAACAAACAAAATTACTCCCCCCTTGTTTGTTGTATAACTTTTTTTTTGTAGCAGATATCAAAAATCCCGGAGTTTTAATTGAAAGACTGCAGAATTTCAAAGCGAATGATATACACATGTGTACTTTTAGCGTGTAAACCTTGCGAACAGTGGAGCGGAGAAAAAGCCGGGGTTTTTTGACTTGGCGCCACCGTGGCACCGGCGTAAAAAGAAGGATCGCGCTGACGCTGTTGAACGTCGTCGCACCGCTCTCTGGTTGCGGAAACACCCCCTCCCCCTCATTTTCATTGCAGCTCAAGCTTATTCTCTTTCTTTCTTGCCCTTTTTCCTTTTCTTCCACCCCCCTCAAAAAAAAAAAAAAAAAAAAAAAAAAATCCATAGGTGGATCCAGCAATCGGCAACTACGAATTTATCTCATTAGAATGTTTGGCTCATTTGCATCAGAAAAAATCCATTAATCTTGGGGCTGAAGCCCACTTATAAAAATGGATTGTTCACCATAACCAATAATCATAATCACGTGACCACTAATGGTCCAACTTAAATTTTCCCCGGACCGTCGATCCATAGGGCCGTAACAGAGGGCCAAAGAATACATGCGCAATAACGGATCGGCTTAACTTTGCCCCCCCCCCCCCCCCCGGCGACCAGAATTATCCAAAACTTGCAATTTGCGACTTTTTGATAGCTAAGCCCAAAATTGTTCAAAAATTTAGAAATTCTGAAAAAAACCAATCCTTCGAATTTTAACTCTATAAGAGATGTGGTATTCTCTAAAAAATTGTCTACAGTTCCGTACAAACCGCAAATGTCGGGGAAACTTTTCGTTTCTGAATAAATGAATTTTAATACGTGCGTCAAAAATTGCTAGTTTCGCGTTCTGGGCGATAAGATGAGGCATTGGCGGATCCAGCCTTCGCGAACGGGGGGGGGGGCGAATTTAGGATTTCAGCCCCCGGTCACCCCCCTTTTTTCCCTTTTTTGCTGTTTCTTTCCCCTTCTTCCCCCTCTTTTCCCCCTTTTTGGATCGAACGGGGGGGGGGCGATCGCCCCTTTCGCCCCTTCCACCTGCATCTGCCAATGAGATGAAGCCGAAATAAATCATTTCTCCGCATTTAATTGCCGAAATTCGACGAAAATTGGTTGCTGGCAATTCTTCAGGTCGGCAAATTCAATTCTGCCATCAGTTCTGCCGTCCTCTCTGCTCGGCAGGCATCGTAGATTAAAAATTCTTTAAAACAAACTGATAGCAGAGTTGAATTTTGAGACCTAAGAACCGCCGGCTAACCTATACCAATTTAAAAATATAAAAGAGGGGAAGCAAGGTCCATTTTACTGGTCGGTCCGATAGCGCCGTAGTCTTTGTGACCAAATCGGGAAATCGTGATTTTCAAATGTGAGTTGTTAATTTCCCAATTTGTTCAAGTTCCACTGACGACGGCATGTACAGGAGGGATAAATAAATGACAGCGCGATCGGACTGGCCTGCTAAAATGGACTCTGACCAACTTGGGAAATAAATTCCCAAATGAATAGCATGGTTTCCCGAATTGGTCACAAAGACTACAGTGTTTTCGGAGTAACCTGCTTAAACGAACCTTGAGAAAAAGACCGTCGATTTGAATACTCGCGGGCCGCGGCCTCGAGCACATCGGAGGAAGCGCGTTGTTGAAGTTTCATAGTCTTTGTTAAGCGTGCCCATGGAACATGGCACGCTTATTCCGATCGTTTTGCTGCTAACAATATAATACAATGTATACAATGTAATAAGGCAGCCTATGCTTTCCACGTGTATTCCTATGCTGAGTGGCCTAAAGTTGAAAATCGGCTGTTTTTGAATTTTGTGATTTTTTCCTGTCGTGTCTGTTGCGTTTTGAGGATTGCAATGGTACAATCATGAAATCGTACCTTCTAAAGTTTGCAGCAAAAATAGTTGGATTCATTTTAATGCTTTAGTTTTTTTATAATTCCAATTAAACGACGGACTCACCACTTTTGAGGGGTAAGTGGAGTGCGGTGAGGTAATATTTTGCGTTTTATGTTGCCAACTTTGTTGTAATTTTACTCTGCTGTGTTGGTTTTACGATGAATAAATTTTTGTTTGTTTTTATGATTAATTTGTTATGTTGGACATTGTTTTTGTGTTATTTTATTACGTTTATTGAATATATAATTGACTTTAAAGTACATTCGGGGTTTTTTCGTAAGGGCGGCCGATAACGAGTCGTTCTGTGATGTTTTTTTTATTATTTATTATTAATTTGCAGCCGGTGATTGTTTGGCTGCATTGGCTGCACTGCGGCTCACCTGTTCACTAATTTGATAATCTTTCTCTGTGAATTTCTAGAGTCAGCTGATATTTTCGAATAGAAGGCGCGAAATAAAACCGATACAGATCATGGTTTTACTTATAGGATACCTTCTCACAAAAGTAAAGCTTCAAGAAGAACCCGCTAGAGAGCGCGGAATGAAGTAGTCACGTTAGTCACGTTTCTTTGCCTTTATTTGATCAGCTGATAAATGATTTTTTTTTTTTTTTTTTTTTTTTTTTTTTTTTTAAGCGCAATTTTTAACATTCAATCTTTCATGGGTTGAAAATGGATCTTATTAAAATAAACAAATTAGATCAGTATTCTTTTAATTTTTTAGTTTCGGGAATTGTTACAACATTAACGCCTGTTCGAAAGTGTAAGCGAAGTTATGGTTTTTGTATTATTTTTTTAGAGGACGAGACAGGCTCAATTAATGGTATTTGTTTTGATGAAAAGGGGTCCATCCAGCTACCATTAGGAGTGCCCCCCCTTAAAAATGGATGAAACTTTCAGGGATGATAGAGCTAAGGATCATCTTTCAGAATATCTGCAGTTTTTTGAATTTGGTCAACTGGGAGCGGGAGTTCAGGGGGTCAAAGTCAAAACCTCCAATGCTCCATAACTTTTGAACGAACATAGATATTGACGTGAACTTTGCACCAAAAGATGCGTATTTTAAAGATCTTTCGATTGATGTGCTACAGTGTTTAGTTCAAAAATATTTGACCCTTTTTTTGCATTTTGTTTTACTTTTGAAGTTTCCAAAAATCCGTTTTTTGAGTTTGAAAAATAGGCGCAATGAAGGAATCTGAACGAAAAACAATGGCGGCCATATATGATTTGAGAATTTTGAAAAACTTATGTCAAAAATAAATTCAGCGACCCAAAAAACCCGCTTCCACCAAGTTTCAATGAATTTTATCGATTATTGGTGGAGCAACAAATTTTTTTGTAGAATCGAAAGTCGGAACCCTATTTTTGGCCTAGATTTGAAACTTTGCGCGGTCATAATTCTTGAACGAAATGTTTTTCGGCATCGCGGTTTGCGCCATCTGAAAGCTTATAAAATCAGCTTTCTTCACAGAAGTGTTTTGTTCAGATTCCTACGTTGCGCCTATTTTTCAAACTTATAAAACGAATTGTTTTCTCTACTTTTAGATTATAAATGAATTTTTACATCTGCATTGAGGGTTTTTTCGAGCAAAGTTGAAAAATGTGTTTGAACCCCCCAGAACCCCCCAAGAGGTTGTCAGGAGCTTATGAAAATATCAGAAATGAAAAATTTGGAGTCAATTTTCTGTCTGATTGTTTTGTTTCAAATCATTTGTTTCAGTAATTTTCGAGAAAAATGCCAGCAACGGATGCTCTGGCTCACTTTGTATATGAAATATAGTAGACTTCTTTTATTCTATTCAGGTCCTCTGGTTTTTAATCACTGTCCGATGAGTAAAATAATTGAAATCTCATGCGCTGAGTCCAGACTATACTTGCTCTCTTTGAGAGAATCCAAAAATTAAATATAATCATCAAAGGTACCACTATACGGCCAATTTTGTAAAATAAGCACATGTATGGAGAGGGGGGAGGGGTGGAAGCTTTTATATGCGTAACTTTTTTTGCTTCTCATTGATAGAATGTCATCGAATGAAAGGCTAGAAACTCTGCAACTCTGGTAAGCAACTCTGTTTGCTTGAAGGGACGCATCGCAATGAAGTAGGGAACTACACTAATTATAGTTGTCAAAGTTGATGCATAAATTATTAATACTTCAATTCGTATGTACGTCTGTAATGTTTTTACTGGATGCTAATCATAGCATTTTTTCCAAGTAGATGATTCAGCCTAATTTTATCTTGAGTATTCACCATAAGGTTTCTCTGTACAGTAAAGCCTTTAATGAAAACATAGCAGGAATTGCTTTTATTGACATTAATTGTAATTGTTTAATTTTCAGATCCAAATCGGCCAATACTGTGTCTAAAAATTCAGATATTGAAAGGAATGACTCTATTTCGTCTCTATCAATATGTAGACATTTATTAATTACCTTCTTTTACCTTTCATCACCATATTCCACCAACAAAACCATGGCCTACCTATCTTTTCTTTCTCATTTTATTAAATTATAAATAGAATCTTTTACATCCATTCAACGCAGAATCGAATCATTTAAACTTCAAATACTCTATAATCAGTGATTTCATCCAAATTTTCATTATTGAATCATTCATGTATATTATAAATCTATTTATTCAATTCATATGTTAGTTACATACTACAATGTCTCCTTAAGTATTGCTGATGCATTTCAAACAACTGTAATCCACAAATGAACAAAACACTGAACCAATTGTAATGTGTCACTGCAAAAACAACGACTCAAAAATATTTTTTTCAAATATACGTCTCAAATGCATATACATTGTCATGTTTTCTTAATCAAAGCTCCAACAGCACTTCCTGTACCTTAAATAATATACAATAAATTGACAAATCTTCGCCCATGAACTACATTATAATAAATATATTTAAACCATGTATGCGTAAGCCTTTATGCAAAACTTATTTCTGCAAAACCCAGCAGAGCAGAAGACCAAATGAAACAACTTATGCGCAGTTTTTTATGTTTACAATTCACAGGCACGCTTTTCCAATACATGCAATGTATCGGAGCTTCCCTGCTTGTTTTTGTTTATGTTTCGCTAGGAATGTGAGGTTAAAATTTGTAATGATTGAAAATATCAGGAAAATATGCGTAAGTATTGCGTTCTGTTTTGTGCGGATCAGTGCGAATGAAAACTTTCGGTGATCTTATTTTACAAGATGTGAATTCCAGATCGTATTTTTTTCTCTTTCTTGATCAATTATTGTGCAAAATCTAACTCCTGGTGTATTGCTTGACAAGGTTTAGTGAAAGATGGTGTGAGTTCATGATATCATGGTTGGGCACTGGGCAGCAGTATAAGTACAGGGGAGAGGAAATTTTTCTTCGGTTTTGCCGAGACATATTTCCGTTTCTAATTCATGTGTGTCTACAATAATCACCAAGTCAGACTATCTCCTCTCCTGTTCTGACAGATGCGAGGAACTTGCGCATTTTTTCTTAAATCTGTTTCACAGTTCTACTCGGAACAGGTTGAATTCGCTCTCATGTATTACTAGTCCAGTGATGTGGCTCTTTGCACAACTCAGATGGGTAGCTACATTGGATTTGCGGCCAATTTTCTTTTTCTTCTAGTCTTTACATACTAAGAGCAATAATTAAGAAATTTCATCGAAACCACTATCTGAGTGTCTGGCATTAATCTGAAATGATTCATTAAAACCTTTGATTGTGAAATGTTGTAGCAACAAGGATTCAATTCTTTCAAAACTCTTGCATACAAATGCACTGTTCCTCCAAAAAACTTGAGCCTGTACTCATTTAGAAAAGGGCTGAGTACTTGGCTTTCTTCTCAAAAGTTATGGGTGTTCCGCGTAGCACAGCTGAGAATCTATTGTTCGGTTTTTAAGATGTCCTCGGTAATCATGGGAGTGATTATTCCTTCTTAGATTATTCTGTCCTGTGATGCTTGCTCACAGTACAAACAGTTGCATTTTCTCCTAGGCACGATGCTTTCATCGTAGTATTTTAAAATACGATTGTGGCATATATGCTCTGATGATATGCAATAAAAGTTCTCTTGGAGATTCTTCAACAGCTGACATTCCTGAAAGCTAGAAGGTTCATTCACTGTCCACCCTGTTTTTCTCGAGGTAACTATCCTTTTATTATTATTTATGATGGTGCCAGTGTTGCCTTAGTTGATAGAAAAACCCCTGATATTTCATCTGATCCATTACAAAATCAACTCATTTTGTCAGTAGATCTGGCAACAGTGGATTGTACAAAAATCACATGTGAGAATGGGAAGAATTTCTGAGAAACAGGTATTGAGGGACTCAGGTACAGTCCCAGCACAGACTGCCAGGAGAGTGTGGATCATTTGCACCAAGGTTTGCATGTGGATGGTGCATATCATCCACGGTGCATAAGATCCACACTCCCAAGTTAACTTTGAATTTCAATCTATCAATTAATATTTTTGGAATAATGAGATGGCTATCCTTTAGAAATATTCCTGAGGGATAGGATTGTTTTTTGATTTAATGGAATTTCAAGAAAGTGTGGATGTTATGCACCGTGGATCATTTGCACCAAGGGTCGTGTGTGGATGGTGCATATCATCCACGGTGCATAGCATCCACACACTTAAGTTAACTTTGAATTTCAAACTATCAATTAATACTTTTGGAATAATACAATGGCTATCCTTTAGAAATATTTCTGAGGGATAGGATTGTTTATTGATTTAATGGAATTTCAAGAAAGTGTGGATTTTATGCACTGTGGATCATTTGCACCAAGGGTTGTGTGTGGATGGTGCATATCATCCACGGTGCATAGCATCCACACACTTAAGTTAACTTTAAAGGTACTCTTAATTCATTAATTTTTTTCCTCAAAGTAGAATACTGATTACTCATGAAAAGTTGACTCTCAGTTCAAGCTTTGGGCTCAAGTTCAGTTTGTGGACCAAATGCACCGTGGATGATATGCACCATCCACACACAACCCTTGGTGCAAATGATCCACGGTGCGTGGACTCCACGCACCATCCACAAAGCCTTGTTTTTCAAATGGTGCGTGGACTCCACGCACCGTGGATCATTTGCACCAAGGTTGGCGTGTGGATGGTGCATAACATCCACGGTGCGTGGAGTCCACGCACCAATTTTTTTCCATTAAAAAAGTATTGCTTTGAGTTGGTGCGTGGAGTCCACACAGTGTGGATGTTATGCACCAATATTGTGGACTGTAAAATATAAGAAAATTTTTGGTGCGTGGAGTCCACGCACCGTGGACCTTTTGCACCAGTCCACACGAGGGTGTGGATGATTTTGGTGCGTGGAGTCCACGCACCGTGGATCATTTGCACCGTCACCTTGTTATTTATGTTGTTGGAAATGAGGTTAGATTCTCTGCGGCATCTAAATGTTTGTCATTTAATGGCCGATGTGATGATTAAAGTGACTTAGATTTTCAAATTCACGTACAAAATATAGTCAGAGCTCATTAAACTTCCCAAACACTTTATTAATCTTATTAATTTAGATAGTGGCGTTGCTGTCAAATCTCATTCAAACAACAACAGTAGTAACAATGTTTACGGTCACCAGCGTACGCCACATTGCATACTTCGTAGGAGTCGAACAACACTTTTGAATCGTTATGCCATATCTCTTAGGCTTAGTAATCTCTGGTAAAACCCCACTTAGCGTCCAACGTCTTTTGGAGGACCGTCATGTCAGTCTGTCAAGCCGCAATATTATATTTGGTCCCTGATGTACACATATTTCGATTTAATATGTGTACTTTAAGGATAGATTTACTTTCATTTTCAGAGTCCACGAACGATGTTTACATGTTCGTGATGGTTTCATGAAATCACGTTTATTTTCTGATATTTTATTTCTTTACCGTCATCACCGATGGATCGTCGAAATGCCGTTTAATATAACGTAATGGTCGGCAGCTCTGATATTCATATGAATGTGCACACACCACACACCTCTACCGGTGAAAGACCGATGATTCTCTGATGATCGTTACCGTATTTGGAATGTCTCCAGACCTAACGATTAGGTGTGAGTCTTGCTTGTGCATTTCCATCCTCCGATGTGACTGGGGGGGGGGGGGAGCTACGGGAGGCTAAAATGCGGCCAAGTAAATTGCGCGCGACTCTAAAGCTGACTAAAATAAATATTATACGAGTCCCAAGACTGCAAAGATTCCCTCGTTTCGAGATGCTCTTTCCGCACTTCCATTGTGATTTTTTACTTTTTTTTTCTTTCTTTTTCCTCGTTCGGATATGCAGTTCGCGCGCATGCGCTAGTATATGAAGCCCCTCGCGCTTTAACGGTGTCGTAAACCTGGCGAGATCCTTTGTCGCTAAGAGCTTGTATGGTTGTATAGTTTATTGTTCGTCGTGATTTACAGCTATTCAATCAACTTGGATGTCATCTGACTCGCGCTATATCGTGTTCTTTGACTGCTATATTTCTGTCCGGAGCGCGCAGTTACATCCAATTAACCGTAGACCGTATATACGTTTGCAGAAACAGACCAAAGTCATAAGTATGGGAGACCCTCTGTGACGCGAGATGATTTGAATATGCGCCCTCTGAAGTGATGGTCGTAAGAGGCTCTGAAAAGTCTTTCTTCCTCTACGGCGGCGTATTCGATTAACCCTTTCGATACCTCAGCCGAGTATATCCGTTTTCGTAACTCGATCAGTTTCACACAATTCCAATTTATTTTTCTGAATAGTGACGCAAAACGGTTGACAATTCACATTTGCTAAATAGTTTTTCGTCGCACGCCTTCAATTAGATGGTTAGGCAAAACCAACACAGCAGAGTAGGAATAATTAACTACCGACCGAATTTCAGCGTGCTATCGTTGTTTTCTTGTAGTAATCTGATCGTAAGACGAGTTATTTATAACAGTGGGACGGCATTATAGCGTGGCATTTGTTAAGTCTATCCATTGAAATCCGTGTAAAAGGTCGAACGCGCAGGTTTTTACTGAACATCCAATAGTTCGATATCTGTCATTGGTATGAATGGGTAACATGCAGCTTTGTCAAATTTTATTCCGCCATTCGGTCCGTATAATTCAGGGTTTTTTTTTCCACCTGAATGATTCAGAACATTTTTAAAACGAATATGATGTATGTGTGCGTTTACGTGACACAAGGGCTCCTGTAACTTTTCCAGATAAAATCAGGAAAGCCAAAATAATTGGTTCGAGGCGAAACCATCTCTATTAAGTTTCTGATACCAAACGCTCTGTCTCTTATAGGTGAACTATAGACATATGACATATTCTACACAGGCTTTGTGCTTGCGAGTGTGATTTTCTTATTTTTTTTATTTTTACGTTGAACTTTCACACATTGTTTTTGTTGAGAAACCGCTCCGAATGAATTCCTTTCCGCAGTGATACTGATATTACTACTGATATCTCAATTTCGATTCCAGATTATTCAAGGGTCTTTTTAGCCAGGACCGAAAGCGTCATATTTTTTAAGTTTCTGATCAATTAACCTCAAACTTTCTTTTATTTCCCGCGCTACAACTACCCACGATAACAGCTTTTCAACGAATATGGATGATGACCCGCAAAAAAGTAAGGAAATCGCGTATTACATTGCTCGTCGCCTGGATCGGAGGTTTGTTTACAAACGCGGTGCGGGATTCGCATCAGCGAGAAAGGGTAACATGTTTAATGTTTGTTTCTTTTGCTCCGCTCCGAAAATTAATGACCAGGGCCCCGATTCCGGAACAAGTGTTCAAGTGTATGACTCTGCAATTTGTAGTTGTTCAATGCTCAAACAGTATCGAGTGTTAAATTGAAAAATGAATTTCTGGGCATCGCCCAAAAATCGAGAGCGAGTTCCAACTTTTCAAGTTTTCGGAGCTCATTTTTCAATCAGGAAGGAGGCGACGCAACGCACAGTGAGCACAGATGACCATTTTGCTGGCCAAAAATCTCAAAGTTGGAATCACTTGAAATAATTATTATGCACTTTCCTTTTTTTTACGCTGGGCTAACCTTCATTATACCCTTAACCTACTTTAAACGCTAAATTTAACAGCATCTAACGCATTTTAACGCATTCAAGTATTCGTTTAGGCGTTCTACATGAGAAGGACTCAAAAGTCCAGATAAATCTCGATTATAAACCTTCAGCACAGAATATTACAATCAGAACGGAAACTTCGGTTCTTTTCGAAGCACCATTTTCTGGTCCGCCATTTTGAGAAGTTCCAACTCGTCCCCTTGCAAAGCTTTTGTAAAAGACATCGACATCAACATGCCCGCCATTTGGAATAGACAGTTATTAGACACCGAAAGAGACTGAAATAATGTTTCCTAAGATAATTGGTTAATTTGGTAGTTTTCATCCTGATCGACCATGCCTCCAGTATACTGGTTTCTGTATGAAACAGCTCATCGCGTGTCTTATGGACCTGCATTTCAAAGACTGTCTGGGCTGTAAGCACCGGATTTCGATTCTTATGCTCTTTGTTTCACTTAAGAGGTTTCAGTGTTTTGTTTTGTTTTTTTGTTGTTGTTTTTTTTTTTTAATTATTTATCCATCCCGTTTTAATTTCAGTGATTAGTATATGCTTGTTAATGATCATTTTGTGTGATTTCGTCGATGTTTTTATAAAGAGGCCAATCCAACGTTTCAAAATCGCCAATCACAACTGTCTTTCCCCTATGGTGAACCGACAAATCTATATCCATACAAATTTAGGAGCAATTCTTACAATTCGCTTCACATGATGAGAAAAAAATCTTGAGCATTTCATCACAAACTTATCTTTTAAAAACGAAACAGTGTAAGGAGATTTTGAAACTGACTTAGGCCTCCTTGTAAGAATGCTAACGATTTCACTTACTTATTTTCACCACCGTATCTGACCGTCATTTTTTGAAGACTGTGCGACGGCGCGGCGCACTATACGTATAGTCGCGTACGACGCGACGCGGCGCACTGTGGCGCGAGTCAATGGTAGGGATCGGACATAGTATTTAAGCTTTAGATGCTTGTACCTTCGTTATTATTGTGGAAGTTTGAAAGTAATTTTATTGGTTTTAAAATTGTATGCAAGAATCACCCCGTACAATGCATTTGATGACCGTAAAATCACAAAAAAATGTGAATTTCTTGTCAAATATTCCATGTCCAACTCCTACCATTGACTCGTTCCACTGTGCAGCACGGCTCATCTTCCTGCGTTAATGCAGACACACACTCGCACTATATCGACCCTTCCTCGCGTAAATACTTGCAGATACGTGATGGTATGAGTGCGTTGTACTTGTGCGTTTATGCATGTGTGTGTGGTGGTGAGTGGAGGGGAGGGGGTGGGAGGGTTAAAGAACGCTGTAACAAGCTCGACGACTAATTGATAACAATCAAAGACGGTTCGACTTTAAACTTAAACGGTCTCGTGTACGGATGCGTTAGGAGTGGGCTCAGAAGGAAGGGGAGGGGGAACGAGGAAAGATATTTCCAGTTATGACGAATTAGGTCGTTTTGACTAATTGCTCGCTTCAAGATAATCCACTCAATACTGCAGACTGACTCCGAAAAATGAACGGGCTTATGTTCGTCATCCACCCGCTCCCCTCCCCCTCCCCCTCATCTCCGACCCTCCCCATCCATCCTCACCCCTCTCCATCCTTCGCTTCAGCTTCCAACCGATACAGCGCTCGCCCAATTTCTTCCTAACCTGGCTCCTTCCCTCCTGATGCCAAATCACACCATTATTAATATAAATCTGGCCTCCTTTATTCTTTTTTTAGTTTTTTATTTAGTATTTAATTATTTATTTATTTAATTTACAATTAGAAATTTTATTTGTATCCAAGGTTAGCGCATTTCTATCAAAAATGGACGTTCAGGGATATTTATTGAAGCAGTTTATTCGAGGGAAAAAAAGGGATCGCACGAATATTTCTCGATTGAAGCTTCATGCAATTTTAAAAGCTACTGAACCCTGAGTCTCGGAAAGATTGTTTTAGCTCATTGGTCTGCTCGTTGATTTATTAGTTGTCGCCAGAGCTGGGCATCGTCATCAAAATCTATCGGAGACCTGCGAAAACTGTCTACAAGTGATGCTATTGGTCGAAAACTGTAAATCTTGGCTGTTGCTATGGTAAAACCATCGTTAAGAGTCTCGTTTTATAAAGGCTATTCATGAGTAACCTTTAAAAAACGGGCACTATATCGATGGTTACCATAGCAACGGCTAAGTTTTACAATATTCGACCAATAGAATCACTCATACACAGTCTTAACGATTGGTTTAACGATGGAGTAAATGATCGGCCCGCAGCGTGAACGAAACTTTTTTTTTATATCTAGCTCGCTTTGAATTTCGCTAAAAATTTTTACTTATTAAAGTATTCTCCAGCACTTTGAGTGGCCAGGCTCCGCTCTCGAAAGAGAAGGGTTTCAAACTAGTCGTCGATCGAGAAGTCTATTAAAAAAAAACATCAATGGATTTTCCGATTAAAGGGAAACTCTATGAGAGAATGACGTGGACAAAGATGCAGAGTCGGCATCGCTGATCAGACTTCCCCTCTCCACCGCCTCCAACCGGCGAAGAGGGGGGAGGAGGAGGAATTCAATTCCAGCTCATTTTGTTGCGTTAATCTCGTTATGTCTCCGACTTTTTCCATCAACGTCAGTTTTAACGCGCGCTTTCAAAGAGCTTAAGCACCTGAATTCACCCCGCCCACTCTACTCCTCGACCTCATCACCATACCTTGGGTCGGGTCGCTGATTAATTTAAGTCATGATTGTCTCTCCCAGATTTTAAGTGAAAGGTCGCGCAAACTGATTTCATGAGAACGAAATTCGGCAGGTATTCGCTGTCAGCTCAAAACGAATTTGAAACAAAGTTGTTTGAAAGAGTAAATATATTTGAAACAGAAACTATAATGGGATTTATCAATAATCAAGCTTATCATTGAATGCGAGGTATTGTTATTTGGATAACCAGAAAATTTGGTTCCTTCCTGCAAAAAGCTGTCCATCCCCCCTATATCTAGTAATACAATCGTTAATTCACCTGTAGAGTCATTGAACTCAATTTTTTTACAGTCTCATATCTAAGGGGCTCCTTTTTTAAGGCAAATTGAAAAGTAAAGGAATACACAATTTACTCTCATTTTTTATTTTCGACCTATGTCTGAAAACATGGTGTTTTTTCCTCTCCCCCCCCCCCCTTCGTCTTGTTTCTGCTGTGTTTATTAACTCTATTTCTGCGTAGCATTATATTAATAAGATGACATCTATATCCTGTAATCATTGACCTTAAATTAATCATGAATGAAATTTGTATTTTCGTTTTCATGCCTTTTACATTACACCTTTATCAATTTAAGTATTCGCGGCTGGATCTATTTCATTTCTCGATCTATTCTTGCACTATTTGTTGCGCGTATTTGCTGTGTGCATTTTCATAAAATTTTGCAGATGTTTCCAATTCCTGACTTGGTAAACCGGTAATCGGTATACCTCATTTTGGAATACAGGTCGCTAATATTCCTATATCCTTTCGGTCAACCATAAATTAGAAGATTATTCTGGCCTGCCTCTTGCCGACTCTTAGCGCTTTGCGGATTCTGGACCGATTTCAAACAGTCATTTTCTGTTGAACTTGTGAATGAAACTTCGTGTTGCGGCAGGCCCCGGCCGCGCGGTTAAACTCGATTGGAGAAACAGAGGCTTTAATTACCTGTAAAAGACATTACTCGGAGTCAAGTTATCTTGCTGCCTTTCTCTCTCTTTCTCTCTCACCCTTTCTCTCCCTGTCTCTTTATTTCTCTCTGTTTCTCTTTCTCTCTCTGTTTCTCTCTCTCTGTTTCTCTCTCTCTCTCTCTCTCTCTCTCTCTCTCTCCCTTTCTCTTCGCTCTTTCTGTCTCTGTCTCTCGCTCTCTCTTCGCCCAGTTGTTGTTATTATTTTAAGCACATCTCGTGTCGATGGGTTTCGATTTAATTTCCGGCCCGGGCTCGACCCCCCCCCCCCCTTCACACTCTGTCCCCTTTTTCCCACCCTTCCCCCCTCCACACCCACTTACACCCTCCCGTCTGTTGAAGTGAAACAGTTTTTCATTACACGTATGGTCGTTAATATGACTCGAGACAACGTAGTTATGTTTTATCGCTTTTCTTCCTCTATAGTCTCTCTATTTTATTTCTGTCCGTCGCGCCGCGCCGCTCGTGACTTTGCACAGTGGGAATAATCGCAGGTTTTCCGAGTCTTCAGCCAAAGATTACAAAATTCCAGGTGCGCAGTCGTGATTTCGTTACATGTCATAGAATCGCCCGCTAGATATTTTGCGGCTTGGAGAGGAGATAAAAAAAAAAAGAGTATTGGCAGTGCAATCTGGCAACGTTGCAATTAGTCCATTTAAACCCGTGTAAATTATTGATTCCAGGGAAAGCACTGTGCATTCCCAACGTTCGACCTTTTTCATGACTTTAAGTGGACTATGGACGCAACGTTGCAAATTGCACGCGCCGCCACTTGTATAGAATCTAGCGTAGCAAAGATCACATTTTTTAACAAATATGTCTGATGTGGAAACAATGGAATGGAATGGAATGATATTTATTACCCACCCCCTGCTCCACAAGTCGTAACTTCGTTATAATAATTAATGAAATTGTTAAATATTGCATATGTACTTGATTCGTTTGTAGCTCTCTCTCTTTTAATAATCTATTTCAATAATTTCGTTTTATTTTTCTGTTTCAGGTGAGTCTATGAAGAGGTTTAATTGGCTGGTGGTTTAGGCAACATATTCATTCGAAAAATTGAACCATCTCTACTCTTACCTCCATACAATTTAAACCCGATTTTATGGAGTTCGGTGTTTGTATAGTGATAAGTGATTCATACTAATCGCTCGTAATTTCTTGGGTTATTTGTATAGAAATAAATGTTTTCGTTAAAAGTATATTTTGAGTAGTATGAAATAGCGCCAGCTCCACACATTTTATCTAAAGTTTCGGAAAATTTTCTGTGTCCGAAATTCCATTTCACTGCATGTGGAGAGCTGAGCTGAAGTAAAGGCATAAATGTTCGTCGCTATAGTTATATATACATGTTTGTAGTTTTTGCACCTACTATAGTTTTGGAAAGTCTGGTAAAAACACAAAAAATGTGTGTTAAAAGTAATAGAAATCCCTTGGTTGACCTATCGTCGTATTTTCCGGTCATATTATTATTAGAATCCATGATTTATTTTTTCCCGCGAAATACCGCGAGGGGGTCTGGGATGTCTGGAGGCGATCCTTTTGAAATAACTTACTAACTTTGAAGGTGAAGGTATAAGACACCTGCACTTAGGACGAGATTCTTGACTAATTTTCGCTGTCTTCGCAGACTCTTGACTCCTCAAGCGGCGAGAATCAATCGAGGCACTCTATGGAAGAAAGTTCTCTCAAATAATGAGGTGTGCTCGAATCGAAGAAATATCACAGTAACCATAATGCCGACCTCTTCGGAAGAACACACCTGATGTTTCATGAGCCCCTTTTCCGGGGACCGCCTCAATTTCCCCGTAGATTTTTTTCCCCCTTCCCGATACACGACAAGCACCGTTTTCCGGATCGATCACTCGCGTAGTTCGCAAGTTTTCACTGGAGTTTTCAGTTTTCACGGAAGTTTTCAGTTTTCTCTCTTACGCTCCCATTACTCTCGTTCCCTCTTCAAGTTTTAAGGTTGAGTAGCTCTCTCAATTTGGATGCCTCGACTCTCTCTGAAAAGAGGGCAAGACTTGAGAGTGGGCGTATATATACTATATATACCCTATACAGACTATACATAGCGCAGAGGAGGAGGCTTATCGCTTGCTCGCTTTCTCTCAAAGTACTCAAGATGTGAGCAAATGCAATTAGGAGCCGAAAAACAGTTCCTCTACATTTTGTTGGATGATGCGGTAGCGGAAAAGCTAAGCGCAAGGCGGTTCAATTCAAATTTCTCCCGTTTAGCTTATTTCCATTTTAAATTCAATCGGGGGTGCATTAAAGCTCTTGAGCTGGTTCCAGAGCGACCGATGTCATTTTTTTCTTCTTTTTTCCCCATTTTTTCTCCCTTTTTTTTTTTAAAACCCCCTGTCCCTTTCCCCCAGCACGTGTACCCCGTGTCGCGTTCCCTCTGCCCAATTACGAATTCATGTTAAATCGCTCCATTCGATCCGATTTATTATTCATCGAGTTTAAATTGAATTAAGTCCGAATTAAAAGAATAAAAAAGAGGGCGGGAGGGGGTGAAGGGGAGGGGAGAGTGTCGGGTGGATCTCAGTCGAGTCGATGAGAAAGCAAACTGACCGCCCTTCTCTATCGAATAACGTTGCCAGGTTTTACGTTAGACATTTAAAAACGAAAAGTGTGAGTTGCTAGAGATGAATCGATAGTCTATCGTATATTTTTATCGAAAAAATTACCGGTCACTTTGACGCAAGTTTGCAACCGAGAAAGCACTCGCAGTTTGTATTTAAGTATTCGTCCCTTCTCACACTGAGACAAATCACTTCTTTAAAAACAAGGAAACACGTTTACTTGTGACGGTTTTCCTTCCGCGAAGTAAAGATCTGTTGCATGAAAGAGAATCACTGTCTCAACAAAAGAGATCTTTTACTAGTAGCAGCAGACATTTTCCTTGGGTTTAAGCCTTAAGGAATTCCCTGCCAGTCAATATTTCACTGTGCAGTTTCTTTAACACAAGCCAAATACATCTTGGATTAAAAGAAGAATTATCTCAGTGCAGCTGCCGAGTTTGTTGCGAAAAAAGCCTTCTCATCTGTTACTTTATTTGTCTTCCATTTTTAATCTTTTCATTTTTGGTTTTTTAGTCTGTTTTATTTTATTGATAGTATCGATATAAAATAATAATTTGTTACAAATTTTACTGTGGTGAAAGCAAAATGAAAAAACAAAAAAAAACAAAAACCAAAAAACAAACAAAAAATCTATAAAAGATCTTTTTAACAATAATCACCAGTTAACTGAATATTAACGAGATCTCCATTTTATGATAAACTACAAAATTAGCTGAAACCAATCACCTTCGATTTTTTTTTTTTTTTTTTGGCGATGAATCAGTTCTCATTTGAATCTTAGAATCTTTCTCTCTTTGAAAAATAGGAGAAAAAGAATGGGCTTATCCGTTAAATTATCATTTCCTTCATCAAGACGTGAATAGTTCACATCTTGAGACAACTAGATACCGAGAACGGTTGGGAAATCCTTGGATTTGAGTCGAGTGCGGCTTCTTTTCCCTTGGAAACTCCTCGAAAAGGTTGTAATTTTATAGGGTACAAAATTGGTACAAAGAATCTCCACGAACTATGACTTTTTCCGGCTCGAAAATCTGGCAACGAGAAAATGGTTTCGAACACGAGCCAATACAGGATTGTGTACCCCTAAATGATTGTAAATTGTATCGTGGTCAAAGCTGAATTAGTTCTATTTTCTGAAGGGGGTAGCGAGAGGCTGTGAGAGGGATGATAACGATCTAAACGCACTGCGAAATAGCTGTTGGGTTGAACGATTTACTGTCGTAATTTTCGCTACTATACCCTCGCACCCTCGCTCGCGCCGTAAGTTACCCTCCACCCTTTGATCGCGGGGAGGGGGGGGGGAGGAGACAGGGCTCGTTACGAAGTATACGATGTGTCCCCCTCTATTGGATTAATGGTATTACAGCAATTACACAATTTGTTATAAACATGTGCCTAGTGCCAAGGCGATCTTATACTACTTGTATCCGGTAACCGAGTTCGCCGTTCGTTCGCGTCACGTGTGGCTATGTGCCGTTGTGTGTGTCATAACTGTTGAGTCTACTCGCGTGTATGTAATTGACAGCACTCAGCAGCTACCTGGGTATGAAATTTGATTGTCTCAACGGGGGGTCTTCTCTGCCATAGACGTTTCAGAAAACGAGGGAATTAATAGAATTTTATGCTTTTATGCTTAGCTGCCTCCTTTGGCTCGCTTGCGTCGAGGTGGATGTATAGTAGTAGTTGTGAGGGCCGGGGTTAGGGGGAGGCGGAGGGGGCAGAGTTAAACCCTGTACCATGTTGGGACTTCGGAAGAGTCTACAAGACCATCCTCATCCTCCCGCTTTCCACCGGAGAGGAAGGGTGGTGGGGAGTAGGAAGTCTGCAAACCTTATACAAAGTTTTATTGATGTTTTGAGCGTATAGGTCCTTTTGGTAGAATTGAGATGTTATCGTCATGCTAACCGACGTAAAACATGCGCACGGGTTATTGGAAACAAGTCTTTTGTGTTGCCTCTCAATAGTGAAGTTGAAGTTTTATTTTACGTATATATAAAAAAAGAAAAAGTAAATAATGGAGTTGTTAGTAGGCAATCCCATTTAGAAGAGAGTTTTTCGGCGTGGTAGTCACCCCCCAACCCACCCTACCGCAACCCTCTCTCTCCCTGAAAATGGTATGATCTCGATTATTTAATAGTAACCAGCCTGTAACCAGCCGTCATTTGAATGAATCACAAACTTTGCCAACTGCGAATCTTGGATCATTCTTTACAATCGATTTCGGTTCACTGAAAGCAAATAATAATTAACGACTAAACATTAACATTAAACGATATAGAAAAGCAACAATGTTAAAAATGGAAGGCATGGCGCTCAGGTACTAGTGGCGGAGCGTGCATTTTGACTATTATTGTGTTTTGTTCATTTAAATCTGTACAGGGTCGAATTTGAGATTGTTAACCGAGCACCAATTAGTTCGATCTTTTTCACAGGTTTAAATGGGTATAATGCAACGTTTCCTGTATAGTTTTCGAGTGCGCACGTCTCGGCTCTTTTTTTTCTCAACTGCTTTTTCGAAACAAGTATCGCGGGCCTGACTAATCACGAATCAATCGACCGCAACTACAAACGCAACATTTTTAAAATTCGCGCGCCGCGCCTCCGCGCACTCTTTTCATACTGTAGCTCGAATGATTTCTCAATCTCGAGGAAACGATCAAGAAACGGCTCTTGTTCTTCGGGTGAGGAGTTGGGGCCGGGGCACTTTTCTTCTCAATTTTATTCGAAAAGATCGCTGATCCGATACTGAAAACAGAAGGAACATAAAACAGAGTTTAAAAGGCGCTCCGTGGGTACACACAATCACAATCACACACACTTTTACACAATCCTCGTATCTTTTCGAAATGGGGCGCTATTTAACGCGACCGTGTGCGAACGCGTGTGAATGTGTGTGTTTGTGTGTGCGTGTGTTGATACTATTTCTGTTATGCGTTCGGAACGAGACTATTTTATTCGCACTTGTAAACTAATGGAAGTGACGCATTCCGAGTGAGTAAACTGCTGTTAAAGTACCAACATAATTTGTTCCCCTTTTGTCCTTGCGCGGATTGCGACAGACGCAGACGCGGCGACCATTGAACGATCAGAAGATCAGCATTCAGCAAGGAGCAAGTAAAGCAGCAGAGCAGGAACCTGGCGCAGGCGAGCGATGCGATAGCCGATCTAGGGGAGATCAGTAATGTCAACTCAAAGATCTAAACAGATCAACTCGGCAAACAAAACAGCCACAACACAACGCGGGCCGGGTGGGGGGGGGGGGGGGGGCGGGCGCGACACTCTCTGGTGCATAGGCGTTTTTCTTTGCTTATATGTCTACCTATAGCTGTTGCTGTTGCCCTCCTCTCCGGCTCCCGCTCTCGCCCCTTCATCCCTCGGCATCCGCAACCCGGCGAGCGGCGTGATGAACCTGTAATTAAATACAATATAAAATTGCGACTTTGAAATGCCATCAACGCGAGCGGCCGCTCTGTGCCGATGTCGCGTCGGTGCGATGAAATCGCCCAGTGGTGAGTTGCCACATCACAACCGGACGATCCCGCAGTCAAAGAATTGAATAACGCCAGTCGACTCCTTAGATTTCGGTTGAGGTAGGCAACCTGCGATACATTTTTAAATTAATTCAAGCATTGCTGGTGGCCTACCTGAGCTAAAATTTAAGGCGTCGAGCGATGTTATATAAGTCACCAACTGTACAACTCCTCCGAAGTCGGGTTGATTCCTCAGCACTCAGCAAAATACTTCAGTTGAACCAACCAAAGGTTCTATACGCCTAACCAGACAGATGTTGCTGAGTGAACCAAAGATTAGGTTGGCTCAACTTAAGTCTTTTGCTGGGTCGTTTTTCTACCAAAGGTTTTGTCGGCGCTACCAAAATGTTTTCCTCTATTTTTTTCTGTGTATACGCAGTATATCTTCAGTCCAAGGTTTTTCAGTCTATCGTATATACTTGGTCCTCCAATAATATATATCCTTCTTGAGAAGTCTCCGGGTTGATATAAAGCCTAATTTTTTGCATTTTATCAAAATTTCGTCTGTTTCTTCCATGTATCTCTCTCAGATTCCACATTGATCGTGTGAACCCGCCTTAACGGTTGTCTGAGAAAGCTTCCGATTTTCATCCACCGTGCGGGGTGTGGGGGTTAGTCTCGAGGGGGGGGGGTGGGGGTGGCTGCAGGAGCAGTGCGGCAAGCGGCGCGGCGACAACCGGATCGGCAGATCATCTGATAATGATCAGGAGCGTGGTTGAAATGTAGAAGTTACACCAGAATAGAACAGGAGAACAGCAACGCTCAACGCCCCCCCTCTCCCACCCCC